>VDFB02262036.1:0-39138 GCA_007258455.2 Sequoia sempervirens | reverse complement strand
TGATGAGATGATGTTTTTGAAAAACTGTGACACCTGGGATCTTGTTAGTTTTCCCAAAGGAAGAAAGGCTATTGGTTGTAAGTGGATATATAAAAAGAAGTTTGGTGCAGATAGAAAGTTGGAACAGTACAAGGCCAGATTAGTGGCCAAGGGCTACTCCCAGAGAGAGGGAGTTGATTTTGGTGAAATATTCTCTCTTGTTGCTAAGTTAACTTCTATTAGATTCCTTTTATCCATTGTTGTTGCTTATGATTTAAAAATAGAAAAAATGGATGTTAAAATTGCTTTCTTGCATGGGGATCTAGAGGAATAAATTTATATGCAACAGCCTAATGGTTTTGTTGTGAAAGGAAAAGAACACTTGGTTTGCAAGTTAAAACGGTCTCTATATGGTTTGAAACAATCACCTAGGATGTGGTACCAGAATTTTAATGCATTTGAATTAAATATGGGTTTCGCTAGAAGTGAAGAGGATCACTGTGTTTATTTTAAAGTTATTGATAATCAGATACCGATTATTGTCTTATATGTGGATGATATGTTGTTCATTGGTAACAATAAGGCAATGATTAGGGAACTTAAAACTCAGCTTTCTGGCACATTTGATATGAAAGATTTAGGGGCTGCTAAATATATTCTTGGGATGGAAATCATTAGGTATCGCGTTCATAGAAAGCTTTGGTTAAGTCAGAGTATGTTAACACTATTTTGCAAAGGTTTAATATGTAGGACTATAAACCAGTAAATATTCCATTTCCTATTGGTACTAAGTTGAGTTTAGACATGTGTCCTAAATCAGATGATGATATTGATGAAATGTCTAAAGTTCCTTATGTTGGTGTTGTCGGTAGTTTAATGTATGCAATGGTTTGTAATAGCCCAAGTAGTGGGAGTTCTAAGCAGGTTTATGTCTAACCCTAGTAAAGAACATTGGACTTTTGTTAAAAGGGTATTTAGATATTTGCAAGGCATTTTTTATTACTGTTTGGTTTATCATGGTAGTGACAATGTTGATAAGTCATTGGATATACAGGGTTTTGTTGATGTAGATTGGGCAAGTGACTTGGACAGTTGAAGGTCCACTAGTGGCTATGTGTTTACTTTGTTTGGAGGAGCAGTGAGTTGGATGAGTAAAAGACAACCTACAGTTGCTTTGTCTACCACTGAAGCAGAGTATATGGCTGCTACACATACCTCTAAGGAGGCAGTTTGGTTACAGAGACATGGTAATGGTATTGGTTTTGATTGCAGGATAGTGAGGATCGGATGTGATAGTCAGAGTGCCATATGTTTAGCTAAAAATCCTATGTATCATGATTGTACTAAGCATGTTGATGTTCAGTATCACTTTGTGCAAGAAATTATTGAGAATAGACAAGTCTTGATTGAAAAAGTTGACACTTTGGATAATGTTGCAGATTCTCTTTTGAAGCCAGTCACCACGGAAAAGTTCTCTTGGTGCAGAAAGGCCATGGGCCTTGATCACTGTAGTTAATTCTATGTAATTGTATCTCTATGGGTGTAATTTACAATGTATGATTTCAAGTGGGAGAAATCTAGGATTTAGGTGTCATCAACCTTGTAAATCCTTTAATTTGTTATTCTCCTAAAGTGTTTTGAACATTTACCCATAAGAGGTGAAATTATTTGACCAACAGTGGTGAAAGAGACAATGTAAATGCAGTGTTACCGTTACTATTTATCCTTTTGGAAAAGGACAAAATAGCTAGGTGTCCCACCTTGGAATCTTCTAAAATAAGGTTTTTAGGTCAAAATAGGGTGTTGTAAGAGCATCTATGACATGTATGATAGTTGTCATAAGATGCTATGATAGTATGACAGATTCCTATGACAGAATATGCTATTTTTGGACCCCAGGCGCCCATGCATGAAAGATGCCTTATGACAGCTGTAAAAGCATCTGTAAGAGGCTATTTTTGGTATTTTTTGACCATTTCAAGGAGGGAGGCGTGGGTTTTTCTAGGTGGTATTGCTGCCTATTGTTTGGTGAAACCATGGTGGTTTTCATCCTCATAAATCTCTATAAATTGGGGCCTTGAGCTAGAGTTATTCAATTCAGTTTTGCAGGGTAACAGGGTGTTGTTGGATTTACAAGGAATGACAAGAGAAGTCTATTGCTGCATGTAATATTTGAGATTATCAGTAATATACTTGCCTCTCTTTTGGTGGTGGAGTTTTTTCCCTTCAGGGTTTCTCCACGTAAATTTGTCGTTGCATGTCTTATGGTTTTTTCTATCTCTCTCTCTCTCATTATTTCTTCACACTAAGGCTAAAGGTTAATCTACATATTTCAGATTTGCATTCACTCATTTAAGTTCATATTGCAAGCTTTCTTCACCTTGATAATCAACATTATCCTCACCCAAATGAATATTCGAAGGAATATTCTTATTCCTCCATCATTTGAAAAAGGGATATTTTCACTTAGCTTCTAATGCAAGTTTTAACCTTTAACCTTTTGAACAAGTCACCTTTGACCTATGTGAGTGGGTCAAAAGTGTGTTTGTTTAAAGCAAATGTGAGCCCTTAATTAAATCCCATCATGCATTCTCATCCATTGATGAGAAACCATGATTTGTGCCTCTTCTTCCTTTCATCTTTGATCATTGATTGATCTTTTTGATCTCAACCCTCCATTTCTCATTTGCTCTCCTATAAATAAAGCACTATTTGGAGACAAATGGATCCATCTTTCAATCGCAAAGTCATATTGTTGAATTCGCTCACAATCACACTCTCAATTTACTTACTTTTAGCTAATTTTATCTCATTTTTAGTTTCATAGTAGCTTCAAGCATCCATTAATGGATTCCATGCATCCATCTTAGTTTGTTTATAAATTAAGGTTTCCATCTTTTAGCTTAGAATTAGCTTAGATTAGCTTAGCAATTACATAATTAGATCAAATTTAGCATAGAATCATGTTAATTTAGCTTGCATCATGTTTAATTTAGCATAAATCAGGTTTTCATCCATTTATCACTGTTTGCATCAATTCTCTTCCATAGAATCAATTGAAACAGGCTCACTAATCATAGGATTGGGAAAGGATCATTGTTCCACATCAACACAACACCAATTCCAAAATAGGATAAGTTTCAAATGGGTTAGAGTAGGAATTTAATTGTTTTCGTAGTTTGTAATTTTTAGTTTCAATAAATGCTTAGTTTAACTTTCAATTTGAATGATCTTGTTTGAGATTGAGGTTTAGTGGCTAAATTATGCTTCAATTCATCATGGATCAAACGTAATCAACCCACACTGACAATCCTCAGTCCACAATATTATATCTCACCTAATTATTGAATTTGTGTATATATGTACATATACATATCCCTCTATACACATTTATATACATTCACCATATTTATATTCAAATACTCATTTCATGCAATGCATGTCATATAAAGGAGTTTTTTTATTTTAATTTGATTTTGATTAAATGGTCAAGGAGAATCATAGATGACCAAACCTAACTTTCCCTATCAACCAAAAAGCTATGAACTTAGGATTGACACTTACCAATATGATACTCAAACTGACTCAACAAGGTTCTTCTAACCCTTGCTTGTGAGTGTGTGCATCAACTCAAATATGTATATACCAATGGTTCCCATACCAAAATCCTCTCTTGGGTGATATTATCCCTCCCCCTTTGGAGGGTTTGAACCTTTCTTACATCCAACTTAGTGCAACATTTACATAGTTAGTTGATAACATATAAATCATATTCATCATATATCATAAGCATCATTAAAGAATTTAAAAATTAATTCACCATAATTCATATTCATACATTTCATTCATCCATTGAACATCATCAAAACATAATCTTGCATTTAAAATTATATTTACTCATAAAGGTAAAACTAATCTAGTAACTAGAAATGGGGTGTAAAAATATTGCATTGGAAAAGTATAGCTATCTAGAACCATAGTTGAATCATATCATGAAGAAGGGACAATCTCATATCTTGAAGATGTGGAGTTATCTTGTGACTCAACATTTCTTATTTCCATTTGAAAAATATTAGCTGCTACTTGAAATTTTGGACAATGTAACTCTGAGTGTTGATTAGTGTTATGTAACATACACCAATTTAACAAGGTTGCCTCTACTAAGAAAACCCTATTAGAAGACTTATTTTTAGTTGAAGGTGGATTTTCAAATGTAGAAGGGACACCTCCATTGTTTTTTCTTGTATTCCATGTCCTATTTTTCCTTTGGAAATTATGATTATTCTAATTATACCCTTGATTTCTCTGAGCACTCTATGACTGATTGTTCTGATTTCTCAAATAAGTAACTTTAGTTGATAACCTTTTCATTTTATCAGTAAAATATTTAATTTTGTCCTTTTCTTCTTGAGTCCTTGAAGAAGAGGAGGAATTTTGCAAGTACACTAGTTGATTTGGTGGGACTTGAGACAATGGAGCACCTGGATGGACAACTAATTTATATGTAGGAATTTGATTCATGACAAGGGTATGGTGATTTAATAATTGATTTATTCCTTGAATGTGATTTGGTGCTACTATTCACCCAAATAATTGATTGGTCCTAAGATATTTAGGCCTAAATGTATGTTAACTTTAACTACCTCAACATATGCTTCAACCAAAGTGGTTGCGGTAGGGTTAGACTTGTTTTGCTGGCTCATCCTCCAAAATGTATGGATTATGGATCTTGCAATCTATTATAGGCTCTACAAAATCTATTATTGAAGGATATGATTAGTTCATGGTCTTTCCTTTTTACTTTAACAAATTGCCTATACAACTCAACTAGGCTAATAGGAATCATAAACTTCCCCAAGAAATTATTTTTTAAGATCTCCCACTTGAAGTAACAAATCTTGCTAATAGATGAATAAACCAGTAGAATGCTTCCTCTCCCAAGGAATGGGTAAAAATACTACATGCCACATCTTCATATTCAATTCTCCTATTTTGGAGAGCCCCTTCAAATATTTTGATATGTTCCTTAGCAATCCTATCACATCATTGAAAAATAATTTAGAACAAAAGTTTTTTGGATTTTTAGGCATGTCATGGTATACTATGAAATGCTTGGGAGCGGGATTATTTGGAAACCAAACCATTATGGAAGTTAGGATTTGGATTGGTGTTACTTGGGGTTGATGTTGTGGGGACTGAAAAAGGTATTAAGGGCATGATCGCCTTGATGTTCCAATTGATCTACACCTTGAAAAGAATTATAACTACACAAATTTTGAATTGTTAAAAGTGGATTTGAGAATTCTCCTAATCCTCTCAAGAAATAATGAATTTGTATGCTTCAGTTTTTACTAGTAAATGTAAACTACCCTCCTTCTAGCACCAATTATGTTAACGGGTGTTATTGCACTCTCCAACAAAGAATAAAATACACTAGGTATCCTATCCTCTCATGAAAGGAAATCGTATTTGATCACTCAAATAATCTAACCCCAAGGTTCTAGTAGTAAATTCTTGATTGTGACATGGATAACTCAATGGAATGAATGTGATAATACTGGTAATCACAAAGGGACATACTCTTTCTGAAAATTGAAAATTATTTTTTGCATTGAGATAGATTTCTAAAATCCCCTTCCTAATAATTCTTGATTTCTTGAAATACAAAATATCTGATTTATCTCTTCAATTATAGATTTTTTTTTGTTTTCCAACTTTTCACCTCAAATAAACTTCAAAAGGACTAGGGTTTAGAAAACCTAATTTAACCTCAAGGTAAAAGTTAACTGGAATCAATAGACAAGCTCCATAAAAAATTGATTTTGCTTCACTAGTTTAACACAACTACACAAAATAGATGTAATCCTCAATTAAAATCTTAAGATTTTTAGATTATAAATCATTCATTAAACCTATTAAACCAATGCAATTTAATCAACAATTCACAATCTAAATTAAACATAAAATAGTTCAGACTAACAATACACACAAACTTACAATCAACAAGAATCAAATGGTATGAACCTGGAACTCTATCAATATCAACTCCAATAAATCTTCAAATAAAATAAAGAAATTTTAAAAGATAGATCTTGAGCAGATACATGTAGCCATGATAACATTCAAATTTGAACACACAATAATTCATAAAGATAATATTTTGTATTAATTTTAGCAATATTTTTATAACAATTACAAGTTATCTCCCCTTTTACAATGGAAAAGGCATAACCTTTAATAGATTTTCAAATACAAATGAAAGTTTAATATTCATTGTTGATCAATGACCTGGATTTTTCCAAATTAGGGTGGTTTAGAATAGGGTAGTTTATATTAGGGTGGACCATATTGCATTTAATAAAAAAAATTAAATAATAATCCTTTGGTACAAGACTCTAGGCGAGCTAGGCTAGGTGTGGTAGTTTTACATCAAAAAGAAGATTTGGCACTAATTTCAAAACAGACCCTCATCCACTACTACCCGTCCAACCTCCTTTTCCTTTTTGGCATATTCTAGAAATATGGAAAGGATCTCATTAAGTTCCTCATTGGGAGGTGTGGGAACCATTTGTATCCTATTCATCAAGGCGGCCAACTCACCATCAAAACCCTTTATCAATTTAGTCTAATAATTTTGTGATTCCTTGAATCTATGCATTATGTTTAGAAACATAGATGCATCTTCTAGATGATCTTCAATGAATGAGGAATATGATGAGTGTGAAAATTTTTCCTTCCATAATTTCTTCAAAGCATTAATATCCATATTATCTTTGGAGTTTGTTTTCTTGTTAGTGCTTCCAATAATGCAAAACAACCATCAACAATTTCATTCAAATACTTTTTAATTCTTGTGGAATCACTTGTGGATTTATCCATTATTCCCCTTTTGAACATTAATTAATGAAACCAATATTTTAGTTCATTAACCTTATTTTTTGCCATTATTTTCTCCCTAATCAAAATTTCTTATGGGACATCAATTAACATGCTCAACCTGAGTAACATTTTATCATCAAAACTCCCACAATCTAAAACCATTTCTTGCACCTTCTGAAGGAAATTTTGGGTGGTGGTGTAGACCTTCATTAATTCATCAAAATCCTAATTACCTCTGTCAAAAACATCGCAAATTAATTTGTTGGTCACCCTGGTAGCTAATTTCATTTTCTTCAATTCATCAATTGATTCTTTTGATAACACCTCTAGAGGAGTGAATGTTCCTTCAACTTGTTGCACAAGACCTACTTGGTGTTTGATATAACTTTGTAACTCCTCTACTTGTGCCCTTAATTATGCCTTTTCCTTCTCTTACTTTTCCAATCTTTGTACTATGGTCTCAAAAGATTCTCTGAGCTCTTAGACCTCCTGTTTCTTCATGGTTGGCCCCAAATTTATTGAAGAAACGTTCTTTTCCACATAAGAAATCTCTCCTTTTTTCCTTTTCAACTGAGGGAGTGGAAATGTGCACAACAATGTTATTTGAATCATCCTTAGTGATATTTGAATAAATTCTTTCCCTCTTCTTTTCCTTGGGCTTATTGATCCTAGATAAAAATTCTTCAATATTTGGAGTAGTTGTTTCTATTATTGTCTTTTCATGTAACTGGTCTCTTATCTAATCACGTGTTTTTGATTGTTGAATGTTTTGAACATACCCTTTCTCCTAGATTTCTTAATAAACCGTGTACTCTAGACCCTTATTCTTTTCCTCTTGATGAACATCTTTTTGATCTTGTTGCACTTTCTTAGCATTATCCTTCTTAGGTTCATCCTTTTTTTGCTCATCATTCACTTCTACTAATGGAGGCTTCATATTCTACTCCTCATACTGCTATACTTCTTGTTGTACCTCCACTTCAATATTTTGTTCTTAAAAAATTGGAGCAATCATTACCTCCAAGATAGTTGACTCTTTATTTTCCTACTCCTCATTCTCTTAAGATTTTATCAATGCTATCTAACTTGGGAAATGGAATGCTACCCAAAGAAGAGGATTTCCTCTTATATACTACTTGTGATTTCTCTCTTGAACTATCCAATGAAATCACCTCTTCCCTTTGTACATCCTTACTTTGTGAAGTAGTAGTGGTAGTGGGAGTTGATGATGCAACTAGTATATTTTTAGTTGGCACAGAGGAAGGACTAGCCTCTTGTTGGGTAGCAGTTGATGGGAGAGTATGCTCTCCTATGGAAGGAGGAGGAATAGGAGGATATATGTATATGGTGGAAGAAGAATCTTTCTTTCCTTTACCTTTTGTTTGACTCTTTGCAAGAGGATCCTTTGTTGCAGCTCTAGTGATTCTTCTTCTTTTCTCTATTGGCTTCCTCTCTAGAGTATCTTTCTTCTTCTTTTCTTTCATATTCTTCACTTCTAAAGGTTCTTATTCAGTATCTTCCTCATCTATATCATGCGTTTTACCTTCTTTTGTTTCTTTCTCCTCATCCTCTGATGTGTGTGACTCTAAGTCACCCATCAAATCAAATGTTAGTGTCACTCCTTCTTTAGTCAAATTGGAAGTTGTGTATTCCACCCATTTCCTTGTATATTTCAAAACTGGATCCATTAATTCATCTAATTTTTTAATTTCTTCTTCAACCCAATCAAGAGGTGGAATGGGTCTATCCTTCACCAAATATAATTATGGTATTGTATACAATCACCATCATCCACCACCTGATCAAGTATAGGGAATGGCCTATAAAGCTTAACCATGTCAACTTCCATTCTTGAGTACCTTCTCTTTTTTACCTCCAATTCATGTTGGAAATTGGCCCATTAGTCATCAATATGAGGCTTGTGCTCATACCACCTACTAGTTAATTGATTTGCTACATCATATGGGTCAAAATTTATTCTAACTGTGTGAGTTTTCATATTAAATAACTGCAACTCAACCTCTGAGTTTTCAGCTCCCAATGTTGATGGACAAGCTTCTATTCCACGAAGCATAATGAGAAATTTAACACCTACCTTATGCCTAACTTTTAAAATTTTGTTAAATAGGTTTAGTTGCCTTGTTACTTCAAAAATTACAATCTTGTTTGTGGGATACCTTGGCAACCTATTTGGTCTATTATGGCAACCTTGTATTCTAATATAGGAAAACTTGGGAAATTATAATACCATGATCCATATTTCTTTATTAAATCCACGGCCTCTTGTGATAACCTAGCATTCAGAGTCCCTTGCAAAATATTTACAGTATACATGAGGAATGTATTATGTACCCTTTTGTAGCGGGTGGTACTTTGGAGGTACAATTGGGGATAGTAGTCATAAAATTTGTATTGCCCAGGTCCAGTGCCCACATCCCCAAGACATGTCAATCCTCTATATCTAAAATTTCTTGCAAGCATGTACACCACATATGAGGTCATCGTGAAAGATTGCTTTTCTCCAAGTTCCTAAACTAGGCATCTATGTCACTAAGTATTTTTTCCCAAAGGATATTCTTATCTCTAGTAGATATATCTTCAATGTAGGAGAACATTCATTATGCAAATTAAGCTAATATTTGGAGACCCATTATTTTGCCTAAGAGGGTGACTAAAACTTCATAATCATCTTTGAAATCACTCCTATAGAGGGTCTTAGTTATTTTGGAGTAATTTGTCCTGGGTTTTTCCAGCCAATGTGAGCTGATTATCTCCAAGCACCTTCCAGGACCTTGGGTGTAGATCCCTTTGGCTGCTTCTTGGGACACCATTTTCATTTTCAAATGATTTGGGATGTTAAAGGCCTCAGCTATAGCCATCTCTATGAAATTGTATTGGGTGAATATATTGTAATTCCTTTACAAATTATAAAATAGTGATTTCAGCCATAGTTATTGAGAGATAAATCTCTCCTCTCAGAAGGAGGAGGCTCCCTTCTTACTGCTTACTGGAACAAAAAGTAAACTATGCTAGACTTCACAATATATACACTATTTTAACCATGTAGGGGGTGTGTTACATTCATCATTTTCTCTTATTTCAGAAAATGTGTTTACAATGTTCCACAGTGTTACTTCATAATGCTTATACATTTCCAAGTAATAACCTAAGCAATAATTCCCAATATTCTCAATTGACATAAGTATAATCCAAGAATACCAATATAACTAAAAGATATGTAACCAGAAAACACAATAAAGCACAAAGTCTTTTCATTGTTCTCAATAAGAGTTCTTCAATAATCAGTGATGTAAATTGGAGCACAACGTCTTTCAATCCACGTCGTGAAAAGATCCACGTACCAAATGAATAATTTCAAGCTCAAAGTCTTGAAATTCTTCACCAAAAGATATTAATAGTACACACAGTTCCAAGAGATCAATATAACACAGTTTATAAAGTTGATCTTGAAATCCCTTCCAATCATAATAGAGAAATTCCACTTATTCCACTAATAATAAGAAAGATCAAGCAAAAATGACATAAGAACACTCTTGCTCTAACAATATTAATTCAACACAAAGTCTGATACCAAAATCTTCCTTCTTTTATTAATAGATTTGTATTTTCAATTCAATCTTAAAGTCTCAAAGTTGAGAAATAATTTCAGCAACACTTCATTCCAATAGATAAAAGGTGAAAAATACAAATGAGCTCTCTCATATTTATAGGTGAGAGCTAAGAGCTAATCTAGGAAAAAAATTGACTACTTTGACTTATTCAACGATGGACTCCAAAATTATTGGAGGATTTCAAAGTTGTTACATGTATTTAAAATTTGACAAATGACATGCAAATTGTCTTTGGCTAACTACAAAAACTTGAAAACTAAACTAAGGCATGATCATCCTTCCTCAACATTCTGCATCAAGAAATCATCATCATGATGTGCATGTTATCACTGTCTGGCATTGGAGTGTACTTGGAGATGGCGAGGATTATAGAGATTGATTCCTTCTATGGTGTTGAATGCTTTCCAGTTCCTTTCAGGAACAATTTTCAAATTATCTAGAGTAAACTGAAAATCCATAATTTTTTCCATTGAAGCTATTGAGAAAGCTTCATCTTCAAATTCCTTTTGAAAAATTTATGTATACTCTTGAATAATTGAAACATTGGGAAGAACTTTCTAGTTGTGTTCCAAAGCTTTCTTGCTCGGTGACAGACAAGAATTCAATCAAAACTGCTCAAGAACCCAAACACAAAAGATCGGTATGGCATGTAAGAGTACCTACAAAAAATTCGTATATTCCTATGTTAGGGAAAAAACTAGTACAAAAATAGAAATAAATGACCAAAAAACTACTAAAATTTGGTCATGTGACCACTAGTTTGGTCACGTGACCATTAGTAGTTTATTGCCAGTCATTTATAACACGACCAAATTCATGACTAAACCATTTTTAGTCATTTACTGGTTGTTTTGATTGATCAATTTGGTGGTAAATTTAGTCATTGATTGTTGTTAACTTATCATTTATTTAGTCATGGTAGTCCTTTATTTAGTCGTGATAGTTGTTTATTTATTCATGGTAGTTATTTATTTAGTCATGGTAGTCATGTAATTAGTCATTGTAGTCATTTATTTAGTCATGGTTTAGTCATTTATATGGGTGAATTAGTGATTCAAGTTACAAATCAAATCTAACTTAATTAATCCTCAAAAATTTATGCATATAAACTTCAAGTATCATAGATATTCAAATGTTGAGAGAAGTGCCATGAAATGAAGACTAAAATGCTTGAACAAATATGATTGATCAAACACAAATAGATCACAAATCAAGAGAAGCCACAACACAATATTTATGGGTCAAAAAATTTACTTCATTAAGCCTCATTGGAAAATCAAAACCTCAATGGTTACAACATTTATTGAAGAACTGAAGAATTCAAAGGGGAAAAAAAAAGAGAATCACTTTGTATCAATGAATTTTTTTACTTGAAAGTTTCATTTGGATTTGAAACTCAAAAACCAAATGAAACTCAAGAACCTTTACAACAGTTATACTTTACAGATCTTTGCAACACAATTAGTACACCAGAACATTTGAGATGAGCTTAACTTCAATTTCGAACTAAATTTAATGCATGGCTAAGTTGAGAATGGGCTAATGATAGCTTCTTCACTGCCACTACTTTTCCACATTTCAATGTGCCCTACAACCAAACAAATCATCAAAAAATAGACCCTTCAAAAACAAACAACTAAATACACTAAATGCTTCAATCGACTTAACGATTTTACAAATTTGACCTTTCACTTCTGATGGCAAGCCTTGCTAGTTAAAACAAGAAAACTCACAGAGACTTCAAATGCTAGCAGACACTCACAAGGAAATTCAAATTGAATTTAAAAACAAACAACTAAATATATCAATCCTTCTTAACCAATGTCAGAAAGAACAAAAAATTGTAGTGTTCCATTCATGTGGCAAAGGTGACACCAGTACAATGTGTTTGGCATAAAAGAATGACCTATTTACATTCAATATTATCAACATACAAATTGGTTCGAATCTGCAGTTAGTCGACCAATGTCACTAGGTATTGAAGACTATCTTCCTTCCACCATCCACTAGTTTTTGCATCATGAAAACCCCCAGTCTCTTCCACTTGAACCAAAAACCCTTGTTTCAGTGCCTTGACCAAAATGGAGAAGCCATATGTGAGCGATGCCCTGCATCAACTTCTTCAATTTGGCAAGTTGTTGCCTTAAAATAAGGTTTCGACTAGGGTTTTAGAGTATGTTTTTAAAATGAAAATTATGGCCAAGATCCTAATACTGAGCACATTTAGGTTTTAACATTAGTGCATCCTTTACCTGCATTTTTTGTTGCTTTTCCCACCGCTATTGGATTCGACTCCTCCAAACTCTTCCTCGCTAGTATTAGTTTCGGCTCCTCCAAACTCGTTTTAGAGTTTATTAAAATATGTTTCTCCCTTCCTGATTTCAAATTTGGATTTCAAATTAAATAAACTATCCATTGTCTAGCTTATTTAATTTGAAATCAAGAAGCAGGAAACATATTTTAATATAATACATTATAATATTATATTTATAATATAATATAATATTATATTTTATTATAAATATTATAATATAATATATATTATTATATAATATTATATACATTATAATATAAATATAATATTTTAATATTAATAATATATAATAATATAATATTATAGAATAATATATATTATAATATAATATTATAGAATAATATATATTATAATATAATAATATATATTATAATATAATAATATATATTATAATATAATATTATATAATAATATATATTATAATATAATAATATATATTTGTTACCTATTTTTCACTCCAAGCTCAAATAGGTAGAGCTGAATGAGGTTCATCATTTATAGGTACAGAATTTTTTTCATATTTTTGCTGATTGAGTGTTCATTGATCATCATTGAGATCATCTTACATATGTGTCATAAGTTTATTGTGCAAATGTTTAAAACAGAAAATTAAGAAAATTTGCATAATGATACTTTTATTTATTTTGTGAAATGCTGAATCTCGCACAAGCCGCGAGAGTAACTGAGTTTGTTTCTGACAATCAAGAGATGAATACAAAAATTTAAATGGACAAACTACATTGCTGAAAATAACATAAGCGTAAAAAAGAGAAGCAATTCATCATTGCCTGTAATGATGAATCACTTCGTTGGTGCTTCTAGCCGTCATGCATCCAAGCAGCTGCAGCCTCGCTTCATCACTCTGTGTACCTGCAAAATCATTAAGGAAATGGTATTAGAGTTATACTCTAAGCAATGGTGAATTACTTTCTGCCTTACGCCTATGCTACAGACAGGAATGTAATTTGCATTAAACCGAGCATTCATCAGATAATTGCAAAAAATCAGAGAAGAGGGAATGTAAATCAATGGAAGCTTTCAGCTTCTTATATTTTGCTGACATGTTTGTTTCAATGTGCAAGAACAGGTTTATCATGTTCGAGTTCATTTCATCAGATATGTGGAGTAAAACGGGCTCCCACAAGGGTTGAGCCCGGCATATCAAAAGGATACACTCTCAAGTTACATACGAGAGTTTGTTAACATTGTTAAAATAGTCATTAAGAGAGTTGCTGAAGTTAAAGGATAATCATATAAGCAGCCTTATTTCAGAGAAATTCAAAAGAATAGTGTGAAGAACTCATCAATTTTGATAATGCCTTGTTCAGCTCTGCTTCATATTTTTACGTTCATTTTAATGAAATGAAGAGCCTCTTTACATTTGAAGAGAAACAGAGTATTCATGCATTTGAAGTATTCATAGCTTCAAAAGTATGTAGTAGTCATACATTCGAGTTCAAGAGACAACAGGCAGAAAACAAAAGCTTTCATGTTCATCAACTCAGAATATAATTAAGTGAAGGCAAAGTCATTACTTTGAAAGGTACAGATTTGAGCATAACACAGGAAAATGCTACAGTGGAACAACATCATAGTACTTTTAAAGAAGACCAGTGACAGAAAGTGACATAATTCTCTGATAATGGTAATCATTTGTAGCTAATAGCAAGCAAGGAAAATGCTCCAGAAGTACCCAGCTAAACTGGAGACAAGGAGAGTGTGAATATTTAATCATTCTCAGCATATGCACATAGGTCTTCAATGACAAGAGTTCAAATACAAATTTTTTTTATTTTGAGCAAGAATTTGTGAAGATCGTGCAAAGTGTGAAAAAGAAAAATAGAGTTTTGTAATTTTAATAATGGGCAGTGATCTCATAGTGCAGTCAAAATGTTAAAAAAACAATTATGAGTAGAATGCTAATATAACTGGTAAAATTAAATGTTTTGAGTTGTCAAAATCCTTCAATGGTAAGTAACAGATGCATATATCTAAAAGGAACATGATATTGACAGTCATCAAGGAGCTTTTTCCGGAAAATAAACAAAAGGATAGTTTGCAGATTAGTATAAATGAACATGACAGTTATGAGACAAGTGCAAATGAAAGGATATCAGCATTAATTCTTATGTATAACTGTCTGGATGAATGCATTTATTTTTTCTGTTTGGTACATAATGAGGTGGGCATCAAAGAAGTTACAACATTAATCACTTCAGTCTGGAAACAATGAAACAGTGAAAAGTGTTTCCAGTGTTATGGAGGACAGCAGTAACAGCCATTTGGAGCTTCTTTCGTCAAGAACAGTAGTGATAGCATGACATTAGTCTTGAGCTCACAAGGTATGCATATTCATGAAAGTCACAAAGGCACAAAACAGATTTTTGTTTTCATGGATAAAAGCTTCAGATTTTTTGAATCCATCATGCCATTAAATCAAAAAATGCAGCTCATGAAATTTAAATACAGTGAGAAAGAATCACACTCAATAGAACAACTGAAGGGGTTAACAAATCAGATAAAAGCTTGTTGTTTATGAACAAAAATCAAATCTCTATGAAATTTATAAAATACCCAGATTTACATCTACAGAAAAATGAAATATTTTTGCAAAGATCTCAAGAAGATGTTCATGGCGTAGCTTGAAAGTGAAGTTTTTGCAGATTTAAAACAGAAATCAGATTTTTGTTGTGAGAAAAATGCCCAGATTTGAAAAAAACATGGCTGTAATACACATAAAAAATCAAAGTTTTTTCATCTATTATGAGTTCAAAATGTTATATTTTGCAAATCCAAAAGAAAAGAGCAAGTTTATTCTTTTTTTTTAAAAGAAAATACTTCAAAAGATGTCAAGTTCGAGCTTGCAAAGTGAAGTGATTGCAGAAAAATGAAGAAAGACATAGATTCAAGTTCTTTTTAAGCAAGCTTATTCTTTGTTTCCAGAAAATACTTCCAGATATTCAATGGCGGCTTCAAGAAATAACTAAACTTTCAGAAATTCGCATAAAAGCATCAATACTTGTTAAGATCTTCATTTTTTCGAATTTAGAAGAGTCTCCAGCAAGTTTGAAGCTAAAGAATGATCATGGCGGCCAGGAAAAGAAGCAAATTCGTCCAAAATTCGCAGCAATACACAAAAAAATGAAAATGCATCACTCAGATCAGGAAAATCGTGCCTCATGCGCCTTCCAACGTTTTTCTAAAAATGTCATTCTCTAAAAACGACCAAGAAAATGAAGATTCGTGCCCAGATTTGCAGGAAAAGCTCAGAAAAATGAAAGAACATCATTTAGAACAGTAAATCGCGCCCCATTCTCTCCACGTTTTTGAGAAAAAACATTATATATTGCAGGTTTGGCCCAAAAACGACCAGATTCGAAGTTCATCAATGGCAGAAATACCAGAAAAGCAAGTTTGTGGCTAGGGTTTGAGCAGTGGCGGTCGACTTCCTCCAGAAGCTTCTCAAAAGTCAAGAGACATAATGATTTTAGGGTTCATGTTTTACCTTATTCATTCGCCCTAAATTCTTTTTGATATTTTTGCAAATGATTTTCAATAAATCATTTTGTTTTTAATTGTCTCCATGGTCACGTTTTTGAAGTCAACTCGCCTAACAAGTGGTCGGCCTTATCAATGATGGAATTTTTGTGCTGAATATTTTGGTAAAACATTTAATCATTACCAAAAAATATGGTAATCTTCAATAATGTTTATAAAACAATGCATGTCTTTAATATATGCTGAGTGAAGTGTATGAAGCTTTAAGAGGAAATTCAATTCTTGCTAAAGGAATTATTTTCATTTGTTTATTTGCATTAAATCTTGTAGCTAATTAATTAAATGATATTTTATAAATCATTTAATTAATTTAGTATTTTAAAATGTAAATAAATAAATGTTATATAAAGCTGAGTTATAACTATTTGCTTAAACTGAAGATTGAATATTTTGAGGTGAACTTTAGAGTTGCATGGGCGGATTGGTAAAAACAAGGCAGTTTTGCATGCTTTAAGCCACTTTTTCAGGGAGTTGCAGTTCAGTTGGAATAGTGCATGTATCAGTTATGACTTGGCAGTGAGTTTGAGCTTGATTGGACTTATTTTTGCATGGTTTTGGGCCTCCTTTTCAGAGATATTTTCTTCTGCTCGGATTTGGCTTTGGAATTATCACCCTTTCTTGGAGTTGGACTTTCAGTTCTTTTTGCATGCCTTTTGGAAAGGTTTTTTGTATTTATTGAAAAACTTAACTGTTTTTCAATTCAGTTCTTGTTTTCTACCTTTGCCTTCAGCAAAGAAGATCATCTTGTAACTCAGCTTTCAGATTAATATAGCAGTGTTTTTTACAGGTTCAAAGTGTGTAATTGCAGAAGATTCCTTTGAGTTTCAGTTTTTTAGAGTTTGCCTTCTAGATTTCGAGCATTGCTTTTGTGAAGAATTTGATCGAAGAATTACTGTGTTTCAGTTCTGAAACCTTTGATTTTTTTGTCTTTTTCACATATATGTATGCAATTTAGTTTAAGTTCACTGGTTATGCACTGTGCTTATTAATTGGTTAATAAATTTTGTTGTGAAAACCTCGTTTTCCCTCAATATTGCATTAGATCAAAGCCTTTGTTTAAATCATTCAAGTGATTAAATTATTGAATCTGGTTGTGCAGATTAGAGTTTTGAGAAGTTTATTGTGAGTCATAATTGCAAGTCATTATCATTTAGGTGCAATCACCTATCGTAGCTTTAGAATTTCAATTCAAGCAAGCTTTCTATCTCTTTCCCAGCCAAGTCAGTTAATTTTAGGAGGTTTTCATCAGGGAACCAGCCCTCTCTGGAGATTGATTCTCAAAGTTAGGCAACCCACAGGCCTAAGAATCATTCCACGTTTCAACAGATTGCTAGATTTAACTAATCGAGCGTTCGGGTGCAATCTAATTGACAACAATATTATAATATAATAATATATATTATAATATATATTATTATATTATATTATATTATAATATATATAGATAGATATATATATATATATATATAATATTATAATATTAATAATAAAATATTATATAATATAAGTATCATATTATATTATTATATAATATTATATAATAATAATATAATATTATATAATAACATATTATATTATAATATTATAATATAATATAATATATTGTATTGTAATATATAATATCATATTATATTATAATATATATAATATAATATAATAATGTATTATTATATTATATCATAATACAACCAACTCCCTCAATTCGAAATATTTTTTTTTAATTATCCACTTTAATATCATATTGTCTAATTTTTATTTGTGTGACTAATTATTTAGTTGTGTTTTTTACCCAATGATCAAATTAGTCATTTATAGTTGTGTTGCAAAAAATGAGTAGAATTTAGTCATCTTTAGTTGTTGTGACTAAAAGTTTTAGTCACATAGTCATTTATTTGCCAAATTCTACTAGTGAAAACATGGTTTTATGCACTAGAGTATGCTTTGAAAATTCAAATGCAAAAGTGGAGAACAACTGAGCTCCTACATGGGGTATTACATTTAAGATGTAGTGGCTCAAACATTTGAGATACTAAAAAAGTGTCACAAAAAGTGCGCTCTCTGCAACGTTTGAATTTTTGCTACTCTGAAATTCGATGATTCAACATGGTGGGGCCCCCATAAGGGCTCCCCCACCAAAGCAACCTATTGTTTCCCAAATTAGTGTTGCTTCTTCAAGCAGGAGGACCACGAACTCGTCGGGTACTTCGCTTTTTTCACCACCTGGGAGTTTGAATAATCCTATTTTTTCTACTGGGGGCAAGGACAAATTATGCTTTAAGCCACATGCAGTCTCCTATATGGAAAAACTTGTGGGGAGTCAAATCTCGGCAAAGAACCTCATATGTCAACGTCGACCTTTTGCACTGTGGTTGGGAATGAGGTGGACGTCCCAGATGCTATCCTCAACAATGCTCTAGAGGGTTTGAAGCTGTCTCTGGTGGGGAAGTTCTTAGTTGGACATCCCAATATAGACCAAGTACGAAAGTGGGCCTCTGACACTTGGAAACCTAAAGACATTGTTACTATAAGTGTTATGCCTAAAGGTATTTTTCTTTTTTACTTTTGTCATTCCTGAGGACTTTCTAAAGGTCTTCACGGGGGGGCCATGGGCCTTTGAAAAAGGTTTCAAAAATATTTTTCTTTATGCAAGTGGAAGCCAGGATTTGATGCCTCTACTAACTTGGAAAAATTTGCTCCAACATGGGTTAGGCTTCCTAGATTACCACTTGAGTTCTAGCACCAAAAAGTTTTCAAGGGGATAGCAAAATCCTTTGGTTCTTTGGTTACTATTGACATAGTAACTCTCCTTAAGTATAGATTAGTATATGCTAGAATTTGTGTGAATGTGGAGGTTAACATAGTTCTACCCACTTCTATTACCTTAAAATCTAAGTTTGGGAAATGGGTTCAACCTTTGGAATATGAGAGGGCTACGGTGTTCTATCAAGGTTGTAATAAATTTGGGCATTTGCAAGATGTGTGTAACACGACTCTGCTTGATCCGAAGATACACCAAATAGACACACAAATGAGTGACTCCTTGAAGGATATGACTATGCTGAACACATCAAAGGACCCTGAAACCTCAACACCCAATAAAGATCTGCTACTCACAGAAAAAGCCTTTGACTCTGATCAAGAAGATGTTGGGGATGACAAAACTCCAAAGAAGGATGTTCTGAAAGAAAATATGGAAAGGTTGTTCTCTGAAGCTGGTAAGGAAGCGACAACCCCACCCTTTTTGGAGAACCAATAGGATTTTCCTTCCGACAAGGAGGGAAAACAACTAAATGAGCCACTAGAAGAAGGGGAAATAATAAGCTAGAAGGTAAAGATATTGATTCCAACTTAAGAATCTAACTTGGGAGAGGAAAACACACCACAGAGTAAAGATGAAAAAGGATGGATAAACACCAAATCAAGAAAGAAGAAAAAATCAAATGTAGGAGGAAATATCAAACAAGGAAAACCCCAGTTAAAGGAAACAAGAATCAAAGAAACAACAAAGGATGTGGTGGTAGGGAAACATAAAACTCTTGATTCCCTGGTAGAGAACAAAACAAAGAGGAAGTAAGGGAGTAAAGACTCCCTTTGGGGGTAGTATCAGAATGATACTGCTCTTTTTTTAGAATTGATCAATGAAGATTTTGTCTTGGAATGTCAGGGGTCTAAATGGCCCTTATAAACAACATGTTCTTAAGGCTTGTTTAGCTGAGGTGAAACCGGATATCCTTTTGATCTAGGAAACTAAGATGAAAAAGGAGAGTTTTGAGAAAACCCTGAAGCGACTTTGGCCGGGAGATGGTTTTGAAACTAGTGATGCCTTTGGAGGGATTGATACTTGTTGGAATTCTTCAAGGTTTGGTGGAAAACTAAAATACAATAATAAGAATAGCCTCTTAGTTAGCTTGAAGGACAGAGACTCCATTAGTTGGAACCTGGAAAATATCTATGGCCCTAACACGAGATTGGATAGACTAGAGCTATGGAAAAGGCTGGAAGGAGTTATGGAAAATAGCAAAGATGAGATTTGGATGTTGGGAGGATATTTTAACTCCCCTCTATACCCATCTAAAAAGAAAGGAGGTTTAACTGACTATTCAAATAGTATGATTGATCTTGCAAGCTTTCTCGATTTAGTCAGATTAATGGACATACATCTTAATGGTTCTCTCTTTACTTGGAAAAATAGAAGACAAGACAATCAACTCATCCAAGTTAAGATGGACGGATTTTTGATATCCTCTAACTGAAATATAATGCAGAATCTCTCCCTTTCATCCTCTCCTAGAACAGGGTCTGATCATAATGCTCTTCTTTTGGATTGGCAGGACAGAGTGATTAAAAACCATATCCTTTTAGATATGAAATCATGTGGTCCCTTCACGCATACTTTAAATCACTAGTTGAGGAATGGTGGAATTTACCTTGTGTTGGAACCTTGATGTTTAGGCTAACATAGAAATTAAAAAGAATCAAAGAAAAGGTCAAAGGGTGGAACAAATACACCTTTGGGAACATCTTCACCACCAAGAAAGAATTGAAATTAAAAATTAAGGAAATTCAAGATCAAATGGAGATTGGAACTTGTGATCATGATATCTATACTAGAGAAAGGGAGTTGAGAGCTCAATGGAACAAAATAAGTAAGGAGGAAATTTTCTGGAAGCATAAATCTAGGATTCAGTGGCTTCGGGAAGGGGACATAAACACTAAATTTTTTCACCAGTCTACTTTGAAGCACAGAGGAAGAAACGGAATAAGATCCCTAACCACATAAAATGGCACCCAACTGAAAGGGGAAGAAGTAATTACAAGGGAGGTTGTTTCTTCTTTTCAAACTATCCTGAGCCCCTATCATTGATAATCAAGAGCTCAAGGAGTTGCTACAAGTTATTCCTAAAATCATTATTGAGGAAGACTTGAAAGAATTAACTAAGACTCTTTCCATGAAAGAAGTAAAGGAAGTTGTTTTCTCCTTTGGTACTTTCAAAGCACCAAGGCCAAATGGATTTCCTCCCAGTTTCTTCCAAGTTTATTGGGATATTGTGTCCTCAGACCTCTTTATTGTGGTCAAGGATTTCTTTAGATCAGGAAAAATCTTGAATTAGATGAATACTAATTTTATAGCACTTATTCTTAATACTAATGAGGCTGCTTCAATTAATGATTATAGACCTATAAGTTTATGTAACACAACCTACAAGATTTGCTCAAAAATTATTGTTAATAGGCTGAAACTAGTTCTGGGAAAACTGATAGAGATAAATCAAAAGGGTTTTGTGCAAGGAAGAAAAATATTGGATGCAACAATATATACTCATGAGATCTTGCACTCTATGGATTACATTAAAAAACCAAGTATGGTGTTGAAGTTAGATATCTCCAAAGCCTATGACAAGGTCTCATGGAATTTTTTATTTGTTCTTGAAAATTTTGGATTCACTGGGAAATTCCTTAATTTGATAAAAGTGTGTGTCACTTCTCCAAAGCACTCACTTCTGATTAATGGTATTGCCCATGGTTTTTTCTCACCTGGCAAAGGTTTGAGACAAGGGGACCCATTGTCTCCTTACCTATTTGTTATTGTGGCTGAGGCCTTAGGGCAAAACATATAGAAACAACTTAATAATAAATCTTTGAAAGGCTTTTGTGTTGCCTCTTCATTACCCCCTGCTTCACATCAATAGTTTGTTGATGATACTATTCTTATGGGGGAAGCTTTTGTGGTTGAAGCTAAACATTGGAGATCTATTCTAAACAATTATGCAAAAAAAATTGGCCAATGTATAAACTACCAAAAAAGTAAGATCTATTTTTTTTAATTCCAACTGGTTGTGAAAGAAAAAATTATAAGAATATTGGGGTGTTAGGAGGATGAGTTACCTACTACCTAGTTGGGATTACCTCTTTTTTCTCAAAAACTGAACAACAACTATTGGAACTATATAGTGGAGAAAATCCAAAGGAAATTGGTTGGATGGAAAGGTAAATTGCTAAGCCTGGCTAGAAAAAATCAACTTTTAAAGGCTTCACTACATAACATACCAGTTTACTACCTATCAATGTTTAATATCCCATAATACATAGCTAGGAGAATTGAAACAATTCAAATAATATTTTTATGGTCAAGGGTTGAGGAAAAGAAAAGAATGGAACTTATCAAATGCGATAAGGTTTTTTCTTCAAAGAAAGCTGGAGGATTGGGAGTCAAGCAATTAAAACTCTTCAATAAAGCTTTGGTGGCGAAAATGGGTTGGCTCTTCCTCGAAGATGAAAAAGATTGGGCCAAAATATTGAAAGAAAAATATCTTAGAAATAAGGATGCTAGCTGTTTTATTAGGAAAAAGGAGCTTCCGCATGGATCTGTGTTCTAGAATAATCTTCTCAAAACAAAAGGAAACTTAACTAGAGGAGCAAAGATAAGGGTTGGAAATGGGATAAATACTGATTTTTGGGATGATAGCTAGTCCACACTGACCCCTATGTTGGCCTCTGAAGACCTCCAACAAATTAGATTCAGACTGAAAAGAGGTATTGGAAAAAAAGTCTCTAATTACTTAGTTTGGGAAGATTTGAAACCTGGGTGGATAGGATTCAAAGACTACTTAAACAATGTCAGCTTGAGAGGAAGCAGGCAACAAAACTAGGATGTTGCTTTAGATCGGCTTATGGAACATATTGGAAATCCTATTTTTTTCTCAAGAAATAGAAAGGATGAATGGATCTAGACTAAAAGTGCTAGTGGTGTGTTCTCTATTAAATTTTCCTATGATTCCATAGTGCAACAAAACCAAAATTCGGGATCTTTTGACTAGCTCAAATTTTGGAGAAAAAAATTAATCTCGAAGATAAATTGCTTTTGGTGGATAGTTATTCATGGTAAGATCCTTACTATTGACAATCTAAAGAAAAGAGGTTGATATCTTGTCAACAGGTGTATTCTTTGCAATGAAGAAGAGGAAACTATTGTTCATCTGATCTTCCAATGTTCTTATGCTCAAGAAGTTTGGGCTTTCTTTCTTAGTATGATGAAGGTGGATTGGATCTTCCCAGCCAATGTTCAAATGTTTGTGGATGAATGGAGCTTTTGTCCTTATTCCCATAATATAATTAAACACCTTTGGGATCAAGTCCCCCCATTCTTGGTCCAAGGCTTGTGGAAAGAAAGAAATAACAAGGTGTTTAGGGATACTACAAGGACAAGCAAGGAACTATGTATGGTTGTAAAAAGACAAATATAAGAAAAATTGGAAAGTTGCTCGTATAGCCAGGCTAAGAAAGGGCCAACATAGCAAGAATTAAGCATAAAACAGCTATGGGGGTTATCCCATGACTTAAATAATATTAACTAGATGAAGCAGCTCATAAGAATGAGTACTGTTTGGATCCCCTAGATCCAAGATGGGTGAAGTGCAACTTTCATGGCTACTCAAAAGGAAATCTGAGACAGGTTGCCACTGGAGGTGTGATCAAGGATGATAAAGACACCTTTCTAGAAGGGTACAACAAAGGCCTAGGAACAACAACAAACAACTATGTTGAAGCTTATGTTGTTTGGATCAGAGTAAATCATATTAGAGAGAAGGGGTACAACAAAGTCATTATAGAAGCAGACTCTAAGTTGATAATTGATTTTCTTAATGGTGTGACTCAAATCCCTTGGGAAATCAAGGACCTGTTGGAAGATTGTAAACGTATGAGACAAGATATCCAACACTATAAAATTTTCCATTCCTTAAGGGAAGGAAATAAGGTCACGGATGTTATAGCCAACTAAGGAGTTAATCAGGATATTTTAATTTTTTGGGACTTCTCTAGGTTACCCAACCAAATTAAAGAAATTATGGCGACTGATAGACCTGGAGGAAGAAATATTCAAATAATGGAATTAATTGATGGGAATGTTAATCATTGATAAAATTGATAGATGGAGGGGTCCAATGATGATGTGGACCATTTGGATGCATGATGGCAAGCTGACAGGGTGCATAAGGATGCACATTGTTAAAGGATTGTTAAGTCTTGACAAGAGGAAAGGCCAAAATTAGAAAGGGCAGTTGGGCTGTAGAGTTATGTACTTTGACAAGACGGTTTTAATTAAGGAAATAAATGGCAAGAGGAAAAATCTAAAAATTGATACCCGATTTGATGGATGGACTCATGTGTACAAAGGAAATAAAATAAATTTTAAAATTGGTGTGATCATTGTAAGAAAAGGAGGCAGAGTTATCACTATCATTAATGATGATATGCAAAAAGGTGACAATCGAGGCTTTAGTTTCTCGATACTTTGGATAAAAAACCCTATGCTGCTAACGTTTCAAATGAGCAATCACAGAATAGCCATTAGGAAAGAGATAGTTAAATTGTTTGTAGCTAGAATTGAGAACGACAAAGGCCAGACAAGATATTTTTTGCTTGTGCCCACAAATTTCCAGAGTCAAGAAAGCACCATGGGAGGTCTGAGGAAACAAATAGAACCCCATAAATATGAGTCGCTTCGAAACAATGAGGAACTTTGGGGTCTCTTTGAGAGGGTTGGTTTCACTCCTTATTTTGTTGCTATGGAGGGATATAATGAAAAACTAAGCTAGAAATTTGCCAATGCTTAGAGAGATGGCGAGGTTAATTTGGGTGGCATTCAGTTTAAGGTGGATGCAAACTTAATTGTACAAGCTACAGGACTGGCTTATGAAGGGAAGAAAGTGGCCAAGGTCAGCAATGGTAAGTATCAAGATTACATTGAAAAGTTCTTTGAAGACAAAGAAAAAGCATAAAGGTTTCAAAATGACTATTCTAGAATTAAGCTTTCGCTGCCTCATCATAATGTTTGTTTTATAGTTGTGAAATATTTCACCCTTGAAGGTCATTACTAGTCTATCCATGGGTATAATTTCCCCATCCTCAACCATATAAGACATCTAGAAAAAATCAATCTTTTGTTTTTCCTATTTTCTTCCTTAAACCAGAGTTTAACTCATGGTGTCAACCCACCTTTACACCAGGGACTCATTAGAGCCATCTGCAAGTTTGTTTTAGCCAATGCTATTCAAAGAAACCCTACCCTCAAATTGATTGAAAATCCAAAACCCCAAAGCTCGGTGAAAATTGAGCTTATTGAATACACTCCCCATCCTAAAACCAAAAAACCTAAAAAGAAATCCCCTAAACTAGATGAGGCTTTGTGGAAGGATTTGTTGGTTGTTACACCTGAAAAGAGAAGGGACGACTCCATGGACCTGAGGACTAAAAAGAAGAAGAACATTTTGTTGTGTGAATTGGGGGAGGAATTGGATATGATTACCATTCCTAATGATAATGAGGCGCGTGGATCTAACCCAGGTAGGAGAAGGTCTAAAAGATTGGATTTGGTGGTGTCAAAAGGTCAAGAAAGTAACAAGAACTCACAGATCCACGAGGAGAAAATCACCCCTAGTTTGCATGAAAGTAAATAAAAAGATATGTTGGAGGAGAATGAATCTTCCACGGAAGAGGTCTTGGACAGCTTGGGTGAGGATTCAGAGTAGGAGGAAGATTCAGAAACAGAAAGTGATGATGGAAATGAGAACGAGGATAAGGTTGAGGACTTGTAGCAAGAGATGAGTAGGGAGTAGGATGGTAGTAATGCTTTGGATAGTCAAGAGAGGATAGAATTAAAAGACAAGGAGGAAGAAAAGGTCGAAGAAGTTGATAATGAGAGGGTCAAAAATTTGGAGGAAAGGGAAGGATAAGGATGGTAGAATTCAAGTTATTGAAATCGTTGAGAAGAGAAAGATTTAAGAAAGACTGCAAGTTTTAGAGGAATCAATGCAAGAACAAGACAAAGACAACGAGATTCAAACCCTGGAAAAGGCTGTTAAAAGCTTATGCTCTGTGGTCGATGTTGTTATGAAGAAGGCAATAATGGCCACTATTTTTGGAATGGGAAAAATTAAAAAACAACAAAATAAAAAAGCAAAGGATGAGAAAGAGGACTTGGTTGGGAAGATGGAGCTGAGGGAAACAATGGAGGACATGGTGGAGAACCTACTAATAGCATGGAAACTAATCGAGGAAGCATAATAATGATGCTTCATGTTGTTGTTCTTTGTTTTTTGTTTAGATGGTAAATTTTGTTATCTTTCAAACTTTGGTTAATGGTCGTTGGGGCCTTTTATATACTGTCTATAAGACTAATAATAGTTTTATTGTTAGCATGGAAAATTTGAATATTATTAATAGGTTTATTAAGATAAGTAGGATGGATGTTGCAGATAGTAGGTTAAAGTTTTTTTATACTATTGGTAGAACTGCTATGTTTGATCGAATGGGTATTTGTTAGGCTTTTTACTTGTGGAAGAGGGGAAGTGTGGTGGGATTCCTTTTTTTGTTGTTTCCTGCCACCTATTGTTCTCATAATGTTGTATTATTTTGTTTTGATCAAGGACCCCTCCCTACTTAATCATTCAAAAACATTTGAGATACTACATGTTGGATGTAAATTTGAGAAATTACATGGGTTTGGACAGTTTGGATGCGATGGGGGTGAAAAATGGAGTGATTGCATGTAAACTGGGGTCTAACTGTGATGGGTGTGAAAAACATAGCGTAATGGATCATCTTGGCAAAAGGGAAAAAAAATTCAGTGTTAGGAAAATTTTGGCAAAAATATGTATATGCGCTAAATTTTAATGATGTTGCAAATGGAATGGAGCAAAAATTGTAGTAGCATTGAAAAATGGCGAAATTGCAAGTGAATGTGGATGATTTGCAAAAAGTTGCAAAGTCGGCAAAAAATTACTGATTTTGTAAGTGGGTAGGATTTTGCTTTGTTTGCAAATTCGTCATAAAATGCCAACTTTGCAATTTTAGAACCTTTTTTTTTTTTGCTAAATTGCTAAAATTTAATGATTTTACAAGTAACCTTTAGTTTACTTGTCAGGTTGGGGAAAAATTTCGACCTTACAAGTGAGGAATGATACTCTTTGCTAAGTCATTAAAAATTAACGACTCTACAAAGACCTTAAAAATATGTTTGTTGGGTTAGGGAAAAATCCCGACCCTACAATGAGGTAGAAAACTGCATTTGTAGGTTCAAAAAAATTGCCGATCACACATAAGGGTAACTCATATTTTACACCTTCACCGAAAATCATCAAAGTGACAATTAATACAGGTTTGAATTTACTTTTGCATAGGCAGAACATTCCACTAAGTCTAACAAAAGGCATAAAAGTTTTTGTAAGGTTGAGGAAAATCCTGACCATACAAAAGGGAGTTTAAAACTTTGTATATGCGGGTATTTTCAATGAAAATGCAGACAAAACACATTAGTTCCTACTGGGTCAAGGAAAATACTTGACTCTACAAGATACAACGGAGGTAAGGAACGCATGCTTGTTCACACAAAGTAAAATTACACTCGTATGAAATGATCACTCATTTGCATGATTGGTAAAATAAAATGGAAATCACAAAAAAATTCAATTAACACGGGTTTGACATCCACGTCAGATAAAATGAAAAAATAACCCATGATGCATCAACCCTAATAATATTTAGATGATGAGATCTAGGTTCAAAACTTAGGGTTGATAAGCAAACAGGAAATTTTTTTTACCAAAGCTTGATCAAATAGGGTTTAAAAAGGCTCACGACAAAGGTATGAGGAGGAATAACAAATTAAAATAAGGAAGAAAACAAATAAAAGTGCTTTAAAAAACTAATTAAAAAACATTTAAAACAACATTTACTATGCGAGTACAAAAATCGAGATTGGAGGAGCGAGATTTTTCAACGCGCTTACAAATTATTTTAGACATACTTGCAAATTCAAGAAAATTTAACAATATTGCAAGTAACTTGAAAGGTCAAGGAAAAACACTAACCTGACAAGTAACTCGGTCCTTTTCAATTTTGACCTGCAAGGTTGAGGAAAAACCCCAACCTTGTAAGTATAAAAAAAATTCTAACTCCTGAAAAATCTAATTTTCGTAATGGCCAAAAAGAAGATTATCATTCAAAAGATGTTCCAAGACTTGGGATCACACACGAGGGAAAATTGAATTTTTTTTTGTTTTGTGTGCTTAGAGTATACATGACTACAAAATAGATGAGTTTTGTAGGGGTTATCCTGTGAATCAAGCACAACTGGATTCAAGGATAATAATTGGCTCTAGTTGGGGAGCTTCCTTTGGTTGTTCTCTGAAATGATCAAAGGGAGAAGAATTCCAGTCTCTAAGTGCCTTCATCCATCCATTGGGCATAGAGTTAGGTGAAAAAAATAAAAAGACACAAATGCTACAAATATTTACAAAAATCATTTTTCACCTCCTTGAGTGAAATGCTTCAAATGTTGTCCACTATCTGGAAGTGAAAACGAAGTTCCATCTCATATGCAAGCAAGAAACTATTTTCACCACATGTGGTGAACTTGTGAAAGGTCCTCTCCTTTTGTCCCATGATGCATCAAACAATGTCTTATGCCAGGATCCCATATACGATGGTGATAATGTCGCAACCTTTCACTTTTGGTTTGACACAAATTCCTCACCTGAAAAACCACTAACTCAACATCACCTTGAGTATATTTTTTTTATTCCTTTCCTACATGCAACTTCAATCCCTAAAAAAAATGCTTGGTATTCAACAATGTTATTAGTATTATCAAACTATAGTTTGAAAAAGAAAGGGAGGATATTTCCTTCATGAGGTATGAGAAAAATTTCTACTCCCAATCCTGTGCACGAACAACTACTATCAAATTCAATATTCCAAACATCATTTGGATCCAATAAACTAAAAATTTCAAAATCTGTGACTTCTTCATCTGAAGAAGTTTCAACATCTAAAGAAGACTCTGAATCTGAGGAAGATGAGCCATTGGTTTCTTGCTAGTTGCTTGAATTTTTACCTGAAGACTCAGATACTTCATCGGTTTGCAGAAAGTAAAAGCTCATCCCAGGTGACTTAGAGAGAATATGAGCCTTAAAGTCATCTATTAGCTCTCAAAAATGCAGGTTGAATGCCTCAAGAGGCTGCCAATCTCTTGATACGCTTTAGGGTAACAGACAAGGTCAAAAGAATTCAACCTTCTACTCTTCAAGTGTTGCCAGACCTAGGCGGGTGTACCTTTCTGAATAAAGCAGACTTGACTTATGATTATCCTTCTTGCACAATGATTTTTCCACAATGGCAGATGCAAGTGAACAAAATGAAATCAAACTTTGAAAGCAGAGTAACTATTCTCATCTGATCCTAAAATGCTTAATTAATGATATAAAGAAACTTAAATGAATTCAAAATGATGAAATTAGAGACTGAAAAGCCTTATTAGGGTATGCTGGAGTCAAATGGAAATGTATGGGCAACTTTATTCCGGTAGAAAATAAAATTGCGTATGGCATTTCATCACAACTGTATAAACAACAAAGATTATGACTACTAAGCTCTACTTTAATAATCCAGATGAATCTTCCTAATTACTATGATCAACAAAAAGGATTTAATCTTTGCTTGAGAGAACCAATAGATTAATCACACAGATACAACAAATCTGCATTGACAAACTGAACATAAACTTGTTATGTCAATTTAAACAACCAGAAAGAATCAAACTGGAGACAACTTAGTAATACTTTTCAATATACTCAACATACAATTGATACCAAAAATAAACTGCCACACCAGCTGAATTTCATTGGAATCGCCATTTGAAAACATGCACCATAGTCTCTGACAAGAGAAAATTATTCTACTGTATCCATCTCTACCTACTATTTCTAATCTAAAATCTGATGATATCTCAATTACAATCGGGGTGCATATTTATACACCAACATCAAGAAAATAAATCAAATTGGAAATCCATGTCAGCCACCATAGAATTTGGGCTCCAATCGATTCAGCCTGCAACGATATTATGAAATTCTCATATGTCAGCTCATAGTGTTTGAATCTTTATTTATCGCCAATGGAACAGTCGCTGAGACAACCAGAAAGTATGTCGAAGGTAATTCAATCGTCAATCGTTAGTCATCCCGTGTTCCTTTGTTCTTTGTGTTGTTCGCTTTTGCCATGACCAATTGTTCGCTATGCCGAAGTCAAGAAGTATCCTTTTGTCCCCTATGTGTTTCGCCAAGACCCACCAAATTCGAGGAAACATCATATCAAATACCCTATGTCATACTGAAAACTCATATGTTATGTTCCTTCCAATCGCTGAGACACAAGCAGTTTTCTTACCGAAATGTTCCCCCTTCGTTTCATCTGCTTTGCTATAGCCTTATGATGTCGGGAATACCTCTTGCAGATTATATTATGTCTCACCGAAAGTCATCATCCATTCTCATTCGTCGAGAGAAAACTATTCTCTCATCGAAATGTAATCTTCTATCTCATGCGGGTCGCCATGACATACTGTTATTGGGGAGACCTTATATAGAATGCCCACTGCTTCACCGAAATCCCACATTGTCACGACTCCTATTTTTGCAACGATGAATTTATAATTCAATATTATATGATCATCTTATGTTAATTTATAGCTCTTAATAGAAGTACCTTTGGTAGTGGCTAATGAAATGAATTGTTTATTAAAATTTGAATGATCCTTCAATTAGAATAAAATTGAATTTATATATATGTGTGTGTGTGTGTGTAATTTCTTTTAGTGAATTCCTTGTGAAAGGAAATGATTTTCCCCCTAAAATAGATTGCCTATTTATTGTGTTATAGTGAATTAAAAATAATAAAATAAGTGGATGTTTACTTTACTATTTAAATAAATCTCTTTAATGAGATAAGGATAAAAAAAAAAGAAAGAAAGAAAGAAGGAAAGTAGTTATTTTGTGTTACGGGGTTTGCACATTGCATGAGTAGAAGGAAAGTGGTGACATTTATAAGTTGTTTTTAAAAAAAATAACATCATCATACATAGAAACCGTTTTTCGCGGGGTGGTGTTTAATGAACCGAGAGTGGATAAGATCTTGGGTAACGACTATGTTCGAGCATCTTGGCAGTTACAAGAAGATCTTTCCGGATGCACTGGAGGTTTAGGATTTCCCATGAAAGTGATAAAAAACTAATGGGATTAGGAATTCTTACGGCCACACAGAGACACTAATGGGAGAGAGGAGTCTTTAAAATTCTTGATGACACTTGTTGGTGCATTGGCAGGCATGGTTGTGTACCTTGATGACATAGAAAACTACACGGTCTCTCTTATAGCAAAGGTTATTGGTAATTCTTTCCATGGCTTTCCTTATTTGTTTCCAAAGCAAAGATATGGGTTATATGCAAGTCTTTGGAGGCTCTTCAAGGCACTATATTCACGTGATGCAGTTTTCACTATTTTCCTAAAACAATTTATAGTATGGTCATCTCTAGAAAGAGCAATGGGACAAGATGAAGAGAGAAAGTCAGGGGCACCACTGTGGAAGCATTATGTGGAGCTTTAGTACCAACTGTTAGTATTCTGCCTCACTGATAGAAAGGGGCGTAAAAATAATGACATTGACAAAGAGAATATCTCTTTTTCTGAACCTTCTGAAACTAGCTATGGGAACATAAAAGATGCAGAGTTGCAGGCATCTATTTTTTATTGTTTACTTAAATCTATCATGAAGGCAATGACAGAGCTTAATTTAAAATATAGAGTGAAGAGTTTGCAAGCCCAGGAATTGGATAATTCAACTAGAAAACAAGGCAGGCAGAGGAGGAGTATCTGGCCGCAAAAATGGGACTTTTTCAGATGCTAGCACTCAATCTGCTACTAACCCGACTGCTCTCATTTCTTCAGGTATATCATTGAGTTTGAGTTCGATCACAATATCTCTCACTCTATTCAGTGTTGATCAGTTTTTCCTTCAATTTTATTTTGAATACTACTCCCTCGCAATTCTATAAGTGAATGCCCAGGTATGTCTCTGTCTACCCAATTTGTTTTTATGATTCAAAGTATTAGATAACTGGGAAATGCATCTAGCTATTCTTCTAAATTTAGAATATTAGTTTATTATGTCTAAGGGAAGGAACTTAATAGTGGCAGGATAGCTGCATTTTTATGAACTTATTTAAAACCTGTGAAGATGTCGAATTATGGAAGGATTAGACCCAGTATCTAGGTTCTAAAGATTAGAGGATTTACATAATAATTTAATGTGTGTTTTTGCTCTTGTTGATTTGAGCCAAGAATTCGCTACCTTGAAACTTTTATCCTTCTCTCTCATGCAATCCCTTCACCCGTAAATCTATAGTGGAATGTACTTTTTTTTTAGCCTTCATTGTAATGTTAACTCTGGTGTATCTATTAATATTGCTCTTGAGAGTCTTTCTAAACCTCTCAGCCAATTATTGCAGTGGTGTCTCATGCTTTCTAGATTGAAATCTAATCTGCATTTGATGATTTATATACCTGTGTAACTCATAATAACGTCTAGTAGAATTCTGCTTATGAGGCATCATTGAGAACATCAAGAAACCAATAATCTATTAAGTAATTTGTGGATGTTATTTATTTATTTATATTTATCCTATTTGTTCTACATTACCTTTCCACCCCAAGCTTAAGTTAATGCATATACTGTAATCCACCTTATTGAAATATTTTGTCTTGCTAACCTGAAGACCGTAATATTATGCATTTTCAAGTTCTTTTTCCTTTAGCGCTTGATAGTTCTCGATAACTCAACATTGGGTCAGTCGATCCCCTATTTTAAAATACCTAGCTTCCTGCACCTTCGTAGGAAGTGACCTTTGAAAAGAGTCGCACTGTTCAAAGCCTCAGACCCTTATAACCTTGCGGTGTCATGTTTAAGCTATCATGGTTAAGTCTACCTTTGGTAGGAAAGGTTATCGCAGGAAATTAGAGATAGTAGATGTTGATAGCTCACACAGTAGTGAAATCTTAAGTAATTATATGCAGAACTTGTTATCTCCATGTGGTAATTGGTTGACTATGTGACCTAAAGAACATTACTCCTCAGGTGCACCTTTGTATGTGATATTTAATTATTTAATTGTGCAAGGAATGTGTGAATGCTTGCAAATGATTGAAATAAAATAGAGATTATATAATTCAGACGTGGCTTTAATTTTTAGTTAATAATATATATGTATGGTAAAAGTAATAATTTAAGGTAGTTGCACCAGCTTGATAAGTTATAATAAAGTGAGAAGATCTATATTGGATGTGTGTTCTTGAGATGGTTTAATCTTATGGTTCGTCATAAGTTTAGAATTGTCATATGGTCTCGATTTAGCATAAATAGTCATTAATATACATATTGATAGCATATAAAACCTTAGATGAATTGATTGAACATGTAGAGTGATTTTAATATGTTAAGTCGAGGGATTAAGTTTAATAGAATGAATATGTTGAATGTGTTGCTAGTTTGAATGTGTTGATTAACAAGAAGTGAATGATATGTTGAATTGATTGAATATGTTGGAAATGTTGATAAGTTCAGAATATTGAATATGAAGACCTCTAATTAGATGAAATGCATAGAAATGTTGTGAATATAATAGAAGAAATGATCATGTGGAATATGTAGCACATTTATTGAATATATGGAATATGTTGGAAATAGAAAGCAAGTTTGAATGGGTTTAACATGTGAATCCGATGATTATAGGAATTTTGTTTATTAAAAAACATTAAATAGTGTATCCTTCTATAAGGAATTCTTTTATGAGTGAAATATTCTTACCGTCATTGTTGATTGTTTTGAGCTAACTTTTGGGATGAAGATTTCATAATTCAAGAATCTTTCAAGTCAAGATCTATCACCATCTAGCAAGAGATTAAAACTAGAGTTTCGGTGAATTGCATCATCGTAAGGTGATCGTTTATCATTCATTTATCTTGTTTCATTTCCAAGTTTGAATGCCAAAATGGGGTTTGACTGAGGCAAACCCCTATTCACTAACATTTTCTTGCAGGATTAGGTGGTTGACATATGGATGAGCTATCTTTTTCTTGTGTAAGCATCCTTAGGTTGGTCCATTATGTTGTACCGGTAAGTTATTTATTTGGATATCAATGATCCTCATTTATACTAATAAACTGCTTATTTGAGATTATTTTGATTTATTGATATGCATGTTATTCCATTTGGATAAGAAATTGAAAAATTATTTAAGTATTCCTCTTTATTTCCACCGTTATATAATTATGTGGTTTTATTTAATTATTTTGGAAACTCAGGGTTATGCTTTGTTGTGAGTTAATCTCCGATCCGTTACATACACGCGTCTAAAGGCTCAAGAAAAATGTTTATTGCTTTTTGTATTGAAGTCTATTCCTGGCCAATTTCTTGGGGTAATTGTGATACGTTGAATTAATTTTGCTTTGCAGATATATGTGTGACCTATTTTAGGTCCTTGCCGACATAATGTAGCATGCTAAAGGTTTGAATTACCTTCTTGGAAATATTTTGTGAATGATTGAAGCCGACAGTTGGTATTTTTGGTAAATATGAGATTCATCTAATAAGGCTGATCTAATTGATGCTTGCAAGAAAGATTAGGTATATAAATGAATATGTTGGAAATTTTTTATGATGAAGAGACAGAGAAAAAAAGTGTATGTGTATATGCAAAATCAATGAAGCAGTTGTGAATAAAAGGTTGAAAGTGAGTGAAAATATGAAGTGTGTTGAATCAGTCTATTGAGCATCACCAAAACTGCTTCAACACTTGTTAGGTGCACTATTCTCAGTTCATTTTAGTTGTAAAGCCTAATTTTGTTTTGTGAATCCTGTTGTTGGTAGTGAGCCTCTCTTGTAAGTAGTGAGCTTTTGTATCTAGATAGTGAGTCCTTTCAAGGTAGTGAGCCTTTCATTTTCAGTTTGAAACTACTTTATATTGTGAGTTAATCCCTCAACCCGTGTTTTTCCCTCTCCTGAGTTTCCACAAAACAAGTGTTCATTGTGTTGATTTAATTTCTGTTATTTGTGTTTTCCACTTAATAACAACAAAATAGTGTGTGATTGTGGAATTACTGCGTTGAGTTTTAAGTTTGAATTTTAGACACTGATTCACCCCCTTAGTTGTCATGTTCTTGTTTAGCAATTAAAAATGAAGCTTCGTCTCTTTGGCAGTGTAAAAGTTTAACCGCTTTGTTGATGATCCCCATGGTTGATCAAATGGATGATAAAGAAGAACTATGGACTGCACTTACTCATATCTTGATAGAGTTGAAAATGAAAACATAGATCCGGCGAGGAAACTTGATGAAGAAAATGAATGTGTCCAAAAGCTGAAAGAACAATTAAAGAAATTCAAGGAAAGGAACAAATAATTGAGTGAGTAGTTGAGACAAGAGATAATCAGATTGAAAGTGACAATAGAAGAAAAGAATCTAATTGAAGAATGTTTGAATACAATGGTGCAAAAAAAATCTGAAGAATGCTCTAAACTTGAACATGAGGTGGTAAACTTGAGGATTGAACTGGAAAATTCAAAGCTCTGTGAAAATAATTTCAAATCAAGTTCCAATAAGCTTGTTGAATCGCTTGCTAGATAGAAACCAAGTAAAGACAAAACTAGTTTAGGAAATGATGCAGGTGAAATTTCTAAGGACAATAAGAGAATTCGGGACAAAGGAAAGCAGAAGAGAAATTCAAGAAATTTTACAAGGTGACCACCTATGAGACAAACTAATGCACAAAGGTATCCCTCTTTCAATGGTATTTGTTTCTTCTATAATAAATATGGTCACAAGGCAACAAAATGTAGGAGTAGGAATAATCAATTTTTCGATTCCTTCACTGAACAATGTTTTGAATGTAAGAAGGTTGCACATAAGGCTACTGAATGCAAATCCTAGGTGAGAATGATAAGTCGAGTAATGAGGAAAAAAATTAATGAAGGAAAAATTAATCAATTCTTTAATGGCTATTGTTATACCTCTAACAAATTTGGACACAGAGAAAATCAATGTAGATTGAGAGGAAATGGAGGACAAAGTAACTAGAAAAATGTCATATGTTATAATTTTAATAAACTAGGACATGTTTCAAAGGTTTGCATAAGTAAGAAAGGAAAGAAGTTCACCCTGGTAGAAAAGAATGATCTGGTAAAGAAGGTTGACAAAGAAGAAATGAAGCAAGAGATGAATAAGATATGGAAGAATAAAGAAGAAGAAAAACCTAAAGCTACTGATGTGTCTATTCCCTCATCTGATACAGACAAATCCTCTGAGAATTAGAACTAGTATGGCCTTAGGGAGAGCTATTGGAAACAAGCAACACTGAGAGGGCGGTTGAATCAGTGTTGTGCAATTTTGAACTTTATTAATTTGATCTCTCAAGTGCCTATAACATTCAAACAAAAGAAAGATGCATGAACATGAAAAAATAAGACAAAAACACCATAACACAAGGATTTTTACATGGAAACCCTGTTAGGGGAAAAAATACAGTGCAGGCCAATCCAAAATTTGAGTACTCAAATATAAGTGTTATACAAATGGGCAATGCACTTACATTCAAGTACACTGCCTAGAGCTCACATCTCAAGATTAGGAAGGCTCACTTCCTTACAAAATATTTGGATTACATCAAAAGAGTTGAATTGAGAAAGTAGCATCTACAAATGTCTGATTATAGTTCTGATTAGGCTCATAGATTGAATTCTAGACCTTTTGTCTGATTCTACACTTCGCTCTGTTCTGTTTCAATTCACTTCACAAAATCATTTATTGCACAAGTGAGACTATGCATAATCACTCAAATGACCTTCTAAAATTCGCAACACACATTAACTTACATCAAACACCACACAAAATGAAATAATCGATCACTTATATATATTCGCTACTAAGGATTTAATCGCTTCATGTCAGCTTCAATAAAATAGAAAATATTTACCAACTGTCGACTCAAATCATAAATAAAATTCAATGCACATCCACCAAAGTCATACACAGCATAGTGAGGACCCAAAACAAAATCTCTAATAGAAAAATACTCCAAACAATTCCGCCTTGAACATCCGCAACACCCCACATTCACTTAGTGGGCCTTCTAGCACTGTTGAATAGAAAATAAAACGACCAAATCTCCTAACTCATACACCAATTGATGCGATGAAACAAGACTCAAGAATACAACATTCCAGATACCTAAGGAAATTCCCTAAGATCCACAAAAAAAAATGATAAACTGGTAATGCAAATAGATTGACAGATTCAACTTCTTAGCCGAGATAATCTTTGTTTCATCGGCTTCCCAAGCATGGTTAGATAATCATGTGTGGACTAGATCAATGAATTAGGTCACATCAATGAAAACACTTAAAGCCATATGCCAACAATCTCTCCTCCACTTCATCGATGGCAACACTTTAGTGAAAAAATGACTAAGTAAGTTTAAACCTTCAAGACTTCAAAAAGCCATAGCTGACAAAACTCCCCCTGAATTTGATAAGAAATTTTTCACTGCTCTCTCTCCCCCTTTGACATCAATGAAAAAAGATGATAAAATATTTTCCTATAGTATTCCCTATGAATTGTAACCAAAAACTTACTTATTCAAAAACTGATTAATTTTTTTTTGAAGAGATGCAACATCTATTTGAGTTAGAAAATTATTTTGTATTTTTCCTTCATCTCTGGAAGAAACTTCTTCCATGCTTCTACTGGAATCCTGGTGATTATGATCATGCTATTTTTTTTCAAATGTCTGATTGATAATCTTGATGAGGGATTTCAGAATGGTGATGGCTTCTTCTAATATCTCTTCTTTCCTCAATATCTCAATTAATTGTTCCAACCTAAATTTTGTTATGTCCTTTACTTTCCAAAAGGTGTCAACAATCATGTCTCTAGTGATTTGAACATTTGTATGTTCTATCTGTAATTCCTGATTCCTTTTCTTATTGCACCATCTTGATCCTCTAACATGTTAAAATCTTGTCCAAAACTATTTAGCTCTGTTTCAATTTGTTCCAGCTTGTCTTTATACTTGTTGATTGCATGAGGCCAATGAAGACAATAGTTATAGATGTTGTTTGATGTGCTTATGCACTGCCTTAGTTGATTCATGTGAATTTTTAGCTTGGTGAGTGATAATCTATACTGCTTCTTCAAGTGTAGGATTACTTCTTCCTTTTTCTGAGACTCAAAGTCCATGATTTCCTTGATGCATTCAATCATTTCTTTTGGCATAATATTCTGAAAACTCTCCAATTTGATATGATTGTGCACAAGATGAAACATTAGTACATTTAAAATAGTGTTCTGCTCATATGAAGGTCTGGTAGACCATATGTTGGAAATTTTCTGCATTCGATTTTCCTCATGAATAAGCTGCAATAACTCTTATTTGGTTAAATCACCTTCTTCTTCACTTTCTTCTATCATTGCCTTTTCTTGTTCTGGTTCAACTATTTCCAGTTCTTTTCTTAGAGTTTCCTCATTTTCCTTATTGGATTCCTCATCTGGTATGTTCACAATCACTTGTTCTTTTCCTTTCCATTCAACTCTTGGAGTCTTGCATGCTAGTGGAGTACAAACAATAATTTATTTTTCTCTTTTCTTCTTTCTCTACATCTGACTGGAGGAGGAACCAACTTCAAGTGCCCTTACTGGAATGGGAATACCAATTGAGCCAAACTTTCTTAGCAAACCTTTAAATAAACTTTCATATACTTAATCATAGTTTTCCAAATTGTTAGAGTATATGTAAATCTACTTGCAAACTGGCTCACTGTCTTCCCATATTACGTTGTTCAGCGGTAAGCATTTCAAAAAATACATCACAAGGAATATAACCAAAGTACGAAAC
>VDFB02262034.1:0-149930 GCA_007258455.2 Sequoia sempervirens | reverse complement strand
ATGACAACACTTCATTCCTCTTTCCATTCTTGTAACAATCTCCCCCTTTGTCATTGATGGCAACACATGATGTGAAAAACCATCAAAGACACCATACCTGTTATGAAAATACTTCTCAAAAAATTTCTTTTTGCTTCTCCCCTTTTAGAAGATCATCTTCCTCATTACCTACTTTCTCTTATTAACTTTCTTTTCCTTTTCACATGCTCTCTCTCCCCCTTTGACATCAATGGAAAAGGAAAAAGATATGTCCATTGAAACTTCCCTTTACATGAAAAAAAAATACTCATGATAACAAAACTTAGAAAATCTATCTACTCCCCTGATGGGTAGCCACCAAAAACATCAGTCCAAAGAGATAGAACTATGAATCCATTAGATTGATGCATCTTAGTTTGTAAAAGGAGGGGCAATAACCCCTAGCTTATCCCAGAGATACTCCAAAGTATCTTTAGGAAGAGCCTTTGTAAATATATTCGTAATATGATCCTTTGTCGAAACATACTCAAGCTTGACTTCATTCTCCATGACCTTTTATCTTAAGAAATGATACCCGATAGATATATGCTTCATTCCTGAGTGCATCACAGGGTTCTTCGAAATGTTAATTGCACTTGTGTTATCACAAAAGATAGAAATAGGGTCATCATATAGCATTTTGATATATTTCAATGTCAGTTTCATCCATAAAACTTGTGTATAATGAGATGCAACAACAATATACTCAGCTTCAATAGTAGACAAAGAGACTGAATCTTGCTTCTTACTCAACCATGCCACCAATCTACATCCAAGAAAGAATGCACCACCACTTGTACTCTTTTTGTCATCCATACTTTCGGCCCAATTTGCATCATCTATATGTTATCATGTAAAACCCATTCTTTAGATACCATGTAACTCATAATTTGGAGTGACTTTCAAAATATCTAACATACTTTGGTCCCAGAGTAACATTTGTTTCCATCTATCTTCTTTGAAATCTAGCTACAAGACAAACGTACACAATGAACTCAATCTAGTAGTACAACACAGCATCTCACCAATCATAGATCTATACTTACTCTAACAAGTCTTAGGTGAATCATCATCTTTACTCATCTTGCAACAAGTCACCATAGGAGCACTTACTAGTTTGTAACTATCCATTCCAATTTTTCTCAACATTTCTCTCACATACTTATAGACTGTGAAAAAAAAAATCCTTTCTTTGTTTGATTAATCTGTAGCCCAAGAAAGAAATTAATTTCTCCAAACATAGACATTTCAAATTCTTTTTGCATCTCTTCCGTAAACAACTTGCAAATATTTTCATTTTCTCTAAAGATAATTTCATCAACACATACAACTACAATCATTTTAGCCCTGAACAAATTACCTGCCTATCGTACCTTTGTTAAATCCTTGCTAATTCAAATACTTATCTAACCTTGCATACTAGGCTCTAGGAGCTTGCTTCAGTCCATATAAAGCCTTCTTCAATCTACACACCATATCTGGTTGATTTGTTAACTTAAATCCTTTTGGGTTGTTCCATGTAGACCTCTTCATCTAGTTCACCATTCAAAAATGTTGACTTGAAATCCATTTGATAGACTTTGAAATCTTTATAAGCAACTAATGCCAAGAACATCCTTATAGTTTCAATTCTTGCTATTGGGGAAAAAGTCTCTTGAAAATATTTACCTTCCACTTGTGAATAGCCTTTACACACAAGCCTTGCTCTGTTTCTAGCAACTTTCCCATTCTCATTCAGCTTGTTTGTGAATACCCATTTTCATCCAATGATATTTTTGTCTGTCGGTCTTGGGACCAATTCCCAAGTTTGATTCTTTTCAATCTGCAAAAGTTCTTCTTTCATTGCTTCCTTCCAATGTTCATCCTCACAGGCTTCACTTACTAACTTTAGCTCAATTTCAAAGAATAAGCACAATTTTACTTCAGCAGCAGCTTTGCTTCTAGTCAAGACACCTTTTGTCTTATCTCTAATAATCTAAATTTCTGAATGATTCCTCTATACATATTTTTGTGTTCTAGGGGACATTATCGGAGTGTCTTCTTCTCTTTCATTTTTCTCTTTTTTCTCATCTCTGTCCTATTCTTCCATAATTTCTTCTATTCTTTCACATTCATGTTCATCAGACACATATCCATCAATATCAATAGAATTCTTCATTGTTTCATCAACCTTCACATTCGAGCTCTCTATAATATTCCTCAATCTTTTGTTGAAACATCTGTATGCATTTCTTTTAGTAGAGTATTCAAGAAATATTCCTTCATCACTTCTTGCATCAAACTTTCCTAATGTTTCCTCATCTCTTTTGATATAACATTTGCTTTCAAATACCTTGAAATATTTAAGTGTAGGAATTCTTTCGTGCCATAGCTCATAGGGAGTCTTTGTACTATTTTCTCTTGCCTGAACTTGATTGAATACATATACAATAGTTTGAATAGCTTCTTTCCAATAAACTTATGGTAATCCAACATCAGTGATCATTGAGTTAGCAACTTCTTGAACTGTTTTGTTTTTCCTTTCAACAACTCCATTTTGTTGAGGAGTTCTCGAAGTAGATAACTATCTATTTATTCCATGCACTTCACAAAACATATTGAACTCATGGGAGGTGAATTCACCACCTCTATCATATCTCAATAATTTTATCTTCAAATTCACTTTATTTTCAACCATAGCCTTGAATGCCTTGAATCTATCTAATGTTTCTGATTTTTATCTTAAGAATGTAACCCATGTATATCTAGAATAATCATCAATTAAAAGCATAAAGTACCTTTCACCAAGTAGACTTTTCACTCTCATGGGACCACAAAGATCTGTATGAACCAAATATAGCAATCTAGTAGTAGATTGTTCTCTTAATCTGTAATGATTTCTTGTATGCTTCCCAAAATGAAAATTCCTGCAGATAGCATTTATAGGCTTTATAATTCTTGGTAGATCTCTCAAGGTCTGAACAGTACTAATCCTTTCCAAGTTATCAAAATTCATGTAACACATTCTCTTGTGTCATAACCACCGCGATTTATCCGAAGCCAAAAACATCATCCATCAACACCTTTAAGTTGATAAATATTACCTTCAGATTTATTTCCTATAGCAATGAATGTTCTAAATCCTTTTTGGATCTCACACTTCTCATCCTTAAACAAAATATCATATCCCTTTTTGCACATTTGACCAATGCTCAATAGATTATGCCTTTAAACCCTTTAACATAGTAGACACCGCCAAGATATGATTTATCAAACGGAATCCCGTCCTACCAAATTTTAACAGTATCATTTCCAAACATAACCGTATTCCTCCATCATATTTGCTCACAAACTTAAACTTTTGTCACCGGGCCGCATGTGGAACAACCACTATCAACCATCCAAAATTCATGGCAACCGCCTTATTTCTCCTTCTCCTCTCCTCCTTCTCCTCCTCCTTCTCCGGAGGAATTCCTTGACTTTCTTTTCCAATTCAGGTTCATTTTAATCACCTCAACAGGCATTCATTGTCATTTGATCTTCTTTATTCAAACTTCATCTAAAAATACCAGTGATTCCCATTAACATGCGACACCTTCTTTCCTTCCTTTCTTTTTATCTCTTCCTGACACCCCTTTGCAGCATAGTGACCAATTTCTCCACAACTAAGCATTTAAAGGGAAATTTACCTTCATACTTACCAAAGCCTTTTCTCAATCTTCTTACAAAGTTAGCCTCGATTTCTTCAAAGTTCTCTTCATCCGGATCTTTAGTTTTTGTAGCTTTAAAAGCAATTTTTGTTTTGCCTCAACTTCTTAGATTCAACTTTCTCATTTCATAAGATGTCAAAAATCCTAACAGATCCTTAGTACAATTCTTGTAATCTATAGTCTACTCAATAGCACTCACCTTTTCACTATAAGCGTCAGGAAGATTTTTGAGAATCTTCTTTACAATTTTGGTTTCATCTATAGTAGCGCCAAGAGATCGCATTCCATCCACTACCTCATCCAATCTCTATACATAGGCTTTAGCATTCTCATCTTCAGACATATGTAAAAGATTAAACAATGTTTCCAAATTCTATAAGTGTGCCTATTTTACCCTTTCATCACCATCGTGTGCTCTTTCTAAAGCATCCCAGACTTCCTTAGTTGTCTTCAAATTTTGAACCTTAATCAACTCATAATGTACCAAACTATTATTCAAGATGAACTTTTCCTTGTTATTTGATTCATGTGCTTTAATTTGTTCAAGTGTACTCAGACCATTTATAGGAGGAATGTAGGGATTCTTATAATCTTTCTCTACATCATATCCACAATACTCAAGATATTCTTCCATCAATACTTTCCATATACCATAATTAGTTCCATCAAACCTCGGATAATCAAAGACCATTTTTTTAGCCATCCCGAACCTTCCTCAAGCGATTAAGCTCTTCACCAAGAAACCAAGCTCTGATACCAATTGTTGGATGGGACAACTAAGAGAGGGGGTGAGTCAGTTGTCACAAATTATGACCTTAAATTCAATTACCAAAACTAACACATAAACTAATTAAGTGATTAACCATCAAATGAAAATGCACAAACACAATAACACCATATTTACGTGGAAAACCCAATGAGGGAAAAACCACGATGAGGAGTTACTCACACTATAGAGAATATCAAAACCGATTACAAAAAGGCTCACTACCTGAGATAAGGATCACTGCCTAAAATAAGGACTCACTATCCATAGGGCTACAATCTAGAGGGCTCACTGCAATAGAGATACAAAGAATACTTGTTACAGAGATACAACAATCCCAATGCAACAAAGATTCCACCATAATCACTGATCAACTCACATGAATGATAGAGTTTTCCTTCTTCTCACTACATCTAGAAACTCGGTGTTAAGCTTCGCACTAAACAACCACACACTTAACTAACACAGTTCAAGAATAGCATCAAATTCATGTCTTCTCTTTCACTTATCTTCCTTCTTTTCTTATGTACAATTTTCATCGCTAGCACAATTTGTATTTATACTATCTCCAACCTTGAAAAGATACAAGGTCGGCCATCCAACTTCAAATTCAAATTAGGTCAACGTTAAACATCCTAGGGTGGAATTAGAATGAGGGTGACCAAAACACACACTTCACCAGGACCCATAATAGATCTAACACATTTCATCAACTTCAAAAATAGTGCTTGACACACGGCTGGCCACACCAATGTAAAACACATAGATCAATTAAGCTTGATACTTCCAAATGCCAAAACCAACTTCAATAGAACCAAGGCAATGCAAATCTTGAACCACATTCCATAAGACTTCATCAAAGAGAAATCCAGACCAGAAACAATTCTCCCAGACCTCAATCAAAACATGGAAAAACATAGTTCACAAGCACAAGAACAACATCCTCAATAGCCGAATACCTACAACCTTCTTTTAATACAATTTCCTCAATAACCTCAACATATACAATCAACAACAACTAGTAGATAACCAACTAACCGGTTGACATCAATGACAACACTTCATTCATCTTTCCATTCTCGCAATACAAAGGAGTCTTTCTTAGTTCATGCAAGGTTTTAACTTAGGGAACATTGAGCCTATTGTCTCCAACAAATGACCAATCAAATAATAGAAGATTCACAACTTAGGGGATACAGTGTGTTGCATCAATCCACTAAGAGGAATGTAATATGCTAAGATAGATCACGATCTTGAAGGACATCACACCCAGTGTCATCCATAAAGAGAAAAATGCATCGTATAAAGTAAAAGGATTGCACCATGACCATGAAAAAGAAAATGCAAAAGAATAATGTCAATGTATGCCCCCACTTTAAAGAAATTACTAAACACCATACTGTGAGCAATTACTTTAAAGTAGAAAATAATAAATAAAAACAAAAAAGAAGACATGAGAGCTAACTTGGAAAGCCCTATGCCAAGTCATATGTTTCCAAATAAAGCTATGTCATGCACAAGAAAAGATAAAAAGGGGTTTCCCCCAAAAATGAAAATCCAAACACATAAGGGATCTATGGATTTGGGGTCAGTATGTTCTTGCTATAATGTTCTTAAGAGAGTTTGGAACTAACATCATTCCCCAAATACACATAGAACTGGAAGAATGACAAAAAGAGAGTGAAAACAAAGAAAAACCTTTCAGATCAACATGGAAGAGACATGAATGTCTTGACACCATGTGTCATCCCCAAAATAAAAACACAAGACAAATGAAAAAGATTAAGAAAATTAAGGGAAAATATTTTGGGTGAACATGGAGGAGACATGAATGTCTCGACGCTTTGTGTCATCCCCAAAAGGAAAACACAAGACAAATGAAAAGACATAAAGAAAAGTAAAATCGAAAAGATATAGGACGTAGAGAAGAATGAAGGTACAAATAGAGGAATGCCACAAAGAGAAAGAACACCAAATGGAACATCATGGGGGATCACATCACGCACATGTAATCACACAAAAGAGAAAATAAATAATGCAAAGAAACTATTAAGGCACATGTGAGTCAACCTAAAGTAGGTCATCTGCATCCTGATCATGTTCATTATATGCGGAAGGCAGACAACTAACCTAAGGGACAACGACAAATGCATTAGTAGGACAAGGCTATCTAATTCTTGCCCCCACTAAGTGCAAGACAAGAATGATCCTAGGTAGGTGATGGGAGAGATCATGTAATGGTGAGAATAGAAGATTCTACAACTATTATGTGACAAGGGGTGAAAGGGTCCCACTTTAAGGGACTATTTCTATGATATCGAGCCTTTTGAATATTTGTTGCAAAGCATGACACTCATTGGTACTATATCCAAGCATTCTATGGTATCGACAGTGTGATGTGTTTGTGTTCTTAGGATTTGGTTTTTGGTCTTCTCTTATGGGAGGTAATGTGATCAATCCTCTGTGTAAGAGTATCTGCAAATTCCTTTCAATGTCAGTAGGTGCATAAGGGAATTGAAGTTTATTTAATTTGTAAGGTCTTTTGTGCTTGCTAGATTCACCAATTTCTTAAGTTGAATGTTGAAGAGGAGGACCTAATACCATCCTTATCATCATTATGAATCATTGGTTATTCTTTAGGAAAGAGGACATTCATATTAGGAGGAGGATCTTGATATCCTAACCCTTTTATTTTTTCAGATTGGTATTTTCTCTACACATCCTTGTTTACTCAAGATTGTGAATCCTTTTCCATATGTCTCTTCAAGGTTGATAGGAGTGTATGTCACTTTATTAACATAGAATGGTTGAGTATTTTCTTTCTTAGAGGAACTAGGTTCACCTATTGCAGGGAACTTAGGTTCACTTCTTGTCTCAGTTTCAGGATGTAAGTAACCAAACATTTCAAGAGGTGGTATTATAGGGGGTTTTGGTTGTTTCATTGATGGGTAAAAGGATGCATTAGATTCAAGGTTATTAAGACAATCATTTAAGAACTTATTCATGTTGTCATTATCTTCTCCAATGATGTCAACTTCATGAGGACACAAATTGGGAGTTGAAGGAGCATGATTCAGTTCAATTTCATTAGGGTCATTTCCAAAAGCACAACTTGATTCATCCACTAAGGACTTCAAGGACATCCAAACCTTACCAAAGCACATATCTATGATACAAATTTCAGATTCTAAACTATGCAACAATGTGGAATGAAATGGTATATATATGCAATTTTGAATTTAAGCAATGCAAAAAATGAACTAACTTAAATTAGCTACAATGAATTGAATGAAACAGAAAGCCTATAAACTGGAATAGAAAGGTATAAAAATTCCGTAAAATTATTGTTTAAATGGTACCGTGCTGGTGCGCCATCTGACTTGATCCATTCAAGGTGCAAGAATTGAACCGGCGGAGGTTTTTTCTGCCCAGTACTCAAATTTCGATTTTATGCTTATGTCAGGGTGATCTTATAACCTATGAAATGCACTTACTGATTTTAGTGGAGGATGATGCAAAACGTGTTTATGACACCTTCACTAATGTACCTGTCCCAGGAATGCCACTTCAACGAATGCAAACCCAAAGATCGGGACGATGATGCACCAAATGAAAAATTATAATGCAGCCCAAATGCAAAGTTCCCAAACAAAATGAAATGTACCAAGGATTATTCTATGAAAATAGAGTTACACCGGGACCACCACTGGTGACACCATGGAGATCCTCAATGCAAAGGAGAAAGAGATCTCATGAGCAGGGTTTTCCTTAGGAGGCTAATTGTAAACTAAATAGGGGTTCACCACCAAGTAAGAACTTGGAAAGATAAATGTAAAGCAAGAAGTAATGCTAAACCCTAATTCAATGCAAACTTTAACTAAATGACCTAGAAATGCAAATAAAATAGAATAACAAGTTGTGAGATGAAATGTGTGCTCTTGGAAATATGAAGGAGATTGAATGAGGTCCTAAAATGCTAGAAATTTTGACTTTAATGTTGAGTGGGACTCATAGGGAAAGCTAGGTGAATCAGTCCCAAATCTAGGTTTCTGTGCAAAAACAAGAATCTAGAAAATGGGTATCTGAATCTATAAAAATCTTGAATTTTGGATTCCAACTAGGACTCATTCGCCGTGGCGGCGAATCAGTCCAATTAGGGTTTTCTAAAACTCAAATCTTTTTGGATCTTACTCTTCTCGGGCCATCTACCCATTTCCTCCGTGTGCTTTGAATCCAAAACACTGATTTGTAACCTGTAGAAGTTCTCCAAATATCTCCAATGCAAGGTGACAACTTTGACAACTTTAGGCACTTTGACAAATTTATCCAAACTCTCTTCTCAATGTTTCTTCAATCAAATCTTGCAAACCACACAATAAAGAGAGGGGAAAATGTTGTTTTATTAGTGGGTAGGGGTTTGCCTTGGTCAAACCTCATTTTGGTAATCAAACCTTGAAATGAAATGAAAGAGGAATGGAGAATGATGAATGAAAAAAATATGATGTTGCAACTCACCAAACCCTAGAAATGAAGTGTTGCAAACATGTGTGATATGGCTCCAATGGATGTAGATCTTGGCTCTTCCTTGAATGTGGTAGATCTTGAATGAAATGCTAGCTTGAATCATAAAACCCTACATCATAATTGTTAACTTCAAAACAAGCATGATGCATGAAGACTTTGACATGATGCTTGATGCTTGAATAATGCTCTAAAATGCTTGATTATCTTCTCTTGAAGACTCTTGAATGCTCTTGTGAACTAAGACCTGCTATAAGGATGCTCATTCAACCTGTTAGGTGTAAAATGAGTGAAAAAAACTTGTATTTATACTTAATTATGCAAGAATTCCTAAAATTATAATACTACAAGCCGAAATAAAATTTAGGAGGATAAAATCCCACCAAAAATTTGAATTAATTTTGATTTTGGGCCACACGGGACTCATTCACCCAAGGTGGCGAATGAGTTCCATTAGGCATAATTTATGGGACCATTTTTAAAAATGCTTAGAAAGGTGTGAAACCAGGTTCAGAACCCAAAAACGTAGGTGGGACTCATTCGCCCAAGGTGGTGAATGAGTCTCAGATCACTAAATCTAGGCCACACAAGCTGAAAACACCTAAATTATGATTGGATGTTGATTTGTGTTAGGATTATCCTCAAAAGATGCTTAAATGAGGCTTGTGGATGTAAAATAAGTCCAATTAAAGCATAAAGAAGCATAATTATTAAATAAAACCCTAGAAAAGTGTGAAAGTGTGTTACAGTACTTTACAACACTCCAAATAAGGCACCAATAAGTTTGTTTAGCTCACAAGGGCCCAAGACCTAATGTGAATATGTTAGACATATTACAACACTAAATCAAGGCCATGTTAGGGAGGACCTTTTTCTGTCATTACACCCACAAAGTATACTCAGATTTGGCAAAATTTCAAGGTGGAAAACCTCTTCAATATTTGGAAAGATAGACAAGCCTGCACATTTTCCCACAGCTAAATTGATAAATTTGTTTCTCTATATTCTAAAGCAATTATTTGTTCTAATGTTCTTTTGCAGATTCAAGTGTAAGCTAACAATGTTGCACTTGAAGTTTCTCACCTTTAGGAGCTTCTAAACCACTGGATAAATGCCCCTTGTACTATGGTGCACATGCCTCCCTCACCCAATTATTCTTGGGGCCAGTCACCTTCATAAGGCCAGTGACAAAGTGGCTCTACCAAGTATTTTCACCCTCATTCTTAAGATCCTCCTCATTTGGTGCAGGGGAACCATAGGTATTCATGCCTCCAAGGGGTCAAAGTTAGCATTTTGTTTTGTTTTGTGATGTTTTCATGTAATAAGGTCTAAGAAAACTATTTCATATTTGTTTGAGTCTAGTTTGAGGTCTTAAGGGTCAATTAGTGTGCACATACAAAAGTTGTCAAATGTTGCACAATATTGTCAAGCAATTTTTGTTGGAAACTTATGACCATTAAAGACAATTTCTTCATAACCCAAAAAAGAAATCTATGCAATTAAGTATTTAGAATCCACATGCAAGAGAATAGACAACATACCCATGAAAATATGACACAAGATATACCCTAGGAAAACCCTCCAAAGGGAAAAACCCAACCTCCAAAAGCATCCATCTCTCATGTATTATTCATCAATAAAGATTACAATACATCTTCAGAGTCTCCATGAACACCATTGAAGAAATAATCCCACTCCAAGAAATCCATGCGAACAAGCATGCAATCACACATCCCATGCCATGCTTCAAACCCTCACAAATGCTAACCAAAACTAACCTACCAATTTACCCAACTTAAACAACTACCTTTGTGGTTTTTTTTATAGAAGCAAGCTCCCACAAAACTACCAAGTGGTATTACAAAAAACTATGTGACTAAAACCATGAGATTACAAAACCATGTCCCCATATTTAATATTGGGTACTTTATTTATTTATTTTCCCCAATATTAAATAATTACATTTTAGCAACTTAACTTATTTCCCAATGTTACATGCAACATAAAGTGGCGCCAATAATAATTACATTAAATACATTATGCAAGGTGCACAACACACCTTTTCTTAACAATTTTGCACTTTTTATCATAACATGGCATAATGATGTTTAGTTGAGTTTGTAATTTGAAAATTGGTTTGTAACCATTGGGGGATGGTTGGAAATGATTTAAAAGGTCCTTGTATCACTAACCATGAGGTTGGTTTTTTGGAAATTTGAATATTCAAGCAATAAAAACTCTATTTTTTGCATTTTTCTAAACATCCTTTGCTACTACATTGAATTGTACGATTTAGTACGGTCCAAGAATGTTCTGAACCCAATTGTGGTTGATGGTACATTGAGTCTACTTTCTTTTTCCAATGGTTTCATGCAAATTTTTTTTTGTTTCAAGCAAGTTGTGCTCATTTTATTGTAGACTGGTCGAAACCCTAAGTAGGGTAACCAAGGAGCAAGAAAAATGGATATCTTTCCATTCCACCAATGAAAACCCCTCAAACTCGGTGGAATGGCTTGTTTGGGCATGTTTTTTAAGATTTCAAACTTGCAGAGGTAGGAAGTGAAATTTGGCATGTGTGGATTTGTTGCTATGGTCTGAATCTTCATGTAGCAGGCCTAGGAATCCTAGAGACTTAGGGTATTTGTTGGAAAAAACCTTTCAGAAGTGATCTATATGATAAGGAAAGGTTATTAGGGTTAGGAAAGAAATGTTGGAGGGTTTGGAACTAGGGTTGAGTCCCATCAAATCATTGAACCTATTTGTACCTACCATACTTGCTTAATTAGGCCTATTCAGGAAGAGGACAGTCCAATTTGGACTCATTCTGTACAAAGGAACCCTATCTAATTTTGAGATATGTTTGTAAATGGGAAAAAGGGTATCTATAAATGTGTTTACATTTTGAATTTCATACCTTCCCTACAAGTTATGCCTAAAAACATCATTTTGAAAGGCTACTAGGGTAAAGGGGCAATTTATGAAGGAAAGCCCATTTGTTGATTTGTGAGGGCTCTTGCAAGTGGTTATCTAAGTGATTTTGATAGGTTAGAGATTAGAGGGTCCTTATGGGTGATTGTGAGTTGTTTTTACCCTTGAATGGCTTGTTTCTTTGAAGACCAAATGACTACCCTTGTTGAAGAAGTCTGCCCTAACATGATTGCCTTTGAACTTTGAGAAAGGAATGAATTCATTGTTGTGAAATATGGTATCAATTGTCTAGTTTCTGCATCAAATTGGTATCAGAGCATAGGTTTGATCTAAAGAGGAAAATTTGAATCGAAGAAGGAACAAGATGCCTCCAAAATGGAATATCATCATTGCCAGAGAGATGAATGAGTTGAAGGAAAAACATTCCAAAGAGATGAGAGAATTGAAGGAGAGGCTTGTTTCTCTAGAAACAAGTCAGAGGAGAGAAGTGGTCACAGAAGACTTGAGTGACCAAGGGGAAGAGGAAAGTTCCCAAGAAGGTTCCAAGGAAGAGATGGATCTTAATGACTTGAGGATGGAAAAGCTATTGAAAGTAGTCAAGGGAGAAGGTCATAAGATCAAGATGGATTTACCCATGTATGGAGGAAAGTTGGATAGTGAGGAACTCCTAGATTGGATAGGAGCATTGGATAACTACTTTGATTATGAAGATGTGTCAAAGCATCAAAGGGTGAAGTTGGCCAAAAAAAAGTTGGAGGGCCATGCCTTGCTTTGGTGGGATTATATACAAAGTGAAAGGAAAAAGAAGGGGGAGTCTAAAATCACATCTTGGGATAGGATGGTTGCTAAACTCAAATGCAAGTTCCTACCCAGTGATTACACTATTCAATTGTTCAAGAGGCTTCAAAATCTCAAGAAAAAGGATATAGATGTGCAAACCTATACTAAGGATTTCTACAAATTGAGCATAAGGGTAGGCCATGTAGAAGATGATGTGGAGAAAGTGGCAAGATATATTAATGGGTTGAGATACAAACTTCAAGATGAATTGAGCATCACCAATCCAAGAATGGTGGAAGAGTGTTATCAATTGGCCATCAAGGCTGAAGATAAGTTGAGGAGAAGGGAAGAAAAGAAAAGTGGGGGTAGAGGAAGGAATTCTAGAGGAAGAGGTACATTTTTTGATTCGGGACAGTCATGAGAGTCAAGGAGAGACAAGTAGAGTTCAAGAACAAGTTGCAGATAAAAGAGGAGCTTTTAGGGGAAGAAGATCAAATTCTAGGGGAAGATTTGGAGGCCAAAGAGGAGGTTCAAGTGGTTTTACTAGGAAGTGTTATAAATGCAACAAATTTTCAGGCCACCAAGCATGGCAATGCATTGAAAATCAGTCCACTACTTCATTTGGAGGAAAAAGAAGAAATTAGAATACATAAGGTGGAGATGATGTTGAGAGTGTACATTCCTCATCACATGTTGAAGAACCAAAGATTGGAGGGTTTTTTCTTATGATAATAACTCTAAGAAAAGGGCCAATGGAGAAGGAACCACCATAGAGAAAGTCACTCTTCAGGACTACATGTAAAATCCAAGGTAAGTGTTGCAAAGTAGTGATTGATTATGGTAATACAGACAATTTGGTTTCTCTTGAAATGGTTGAGAAGTTCAAATTACAAAGGATTCCCCATGCTACTCCTTACAAGGTGTCTTGGTTAAACAAGGGACAACAAGTAGTTGTGAATGAACAAAGTTGGGTAGATTTTCACATAGGGGGTTATAAGGATAGGGTCTTATGTGATATAATTCCAATGGATGTTTTCCATTTTCTTTTGGGGATGCCTTGGCAAAATGATAGGAATTCCAAACATGATGGTAGGAAAAAAAAAATTCAGAGAAAGATGGAGTTTCCTACACCCTTACACCATTAAAAGAGGAAGGTCATGAATTACAAATGGGTTCTAGTGCTATAATGGTGAGTGAAAAGGAGTTTGTACAAATCATAGAGAAGGAATACAAAGATGCAACAATGGGGTCCAAGGTGATGTTGATGAGTCAAAAAGAGTTCCCACAATCCATGAAGGAGAAAAGACCCCGGACTTTCATGACAACATTGACATTTATGGCTTGCCATGGGAGATCTAAAGCATTTTGAAGGACAATATAGACATAGTTGTGGATGAGTTTTCACATTCTTTATCCCAAATTCCAAGGATCAATCATTTATAGTTGTTTGGAGAGAGTGAGTTTGAGTTTAATGTGCAAGTTAAGCAAGGTGAGTTGCTAAAAAACATAATGCAGGGTTCAGATTTTCAGTTAGGCTACAAGGACAGAGCTTTCCATTTAGCTCACCATGTGAGCCATATGCCATTTGAGTTTTGGGATGAAAATATCTTTATACCTATTGTTAGGACAGTAGAGAGGGTTGTAGATGGGGAAGATAAAGTTTCCATTGTGGGTTTTCAGACCAAGATACTTTAGTCAGATGTTGCCATGTTGAAAGGGTCATTAAGAGAGTGTGAGAAGTAGGGAAAAGAATACATATCCGGTGATGGTGCTCCACAAGTAGTTACAGGGGACAATTTTAACATTGTTATCATCCAAGTGTAGGAGGAAGAGTATGAACATTTTTCTAGGAGGACTAATCAATTTCAATTGTCATTGCACGAAGTATCTCTAGAAGGTAAATTGCAACATAGTTTATTCATTGTTATATGATTTGTCAAGGGTTATCAGCAGTTGAAAATAGCTTTCAGTCCCCTCAAGTCCAAGAAATCAAGCAACTTGAGTTTTTTGCTTCACATACACAATATAGAGTTATTGTTTTAGTTGTTAAATCACTGTTGAAAGAAGGATGTAGAGGTGCAAATGGGGGACAAGCTTTTATTGACAAGTTCAAATACCTTTGCCAAGTGTTCAACAAAACTAAAGTGAAGATGAAGCAAGCATGGGACTGTTTCAAAGAAGAAAATAGGTAGGAATTTAAAACCATTAGGAAAGAAATTTCAAGCATGGTTCTCATGTTGCTACCCCCCACTCAAGTGGAACTCAAATCTTTTCTTCCTCGGGAGTATGGTGTAGGGGCACCATAGGTCTTCATGCCTCCAAGAGGTCAAAGTTAGCATTTTGTTTTGTTTTGTGATGTTTTCATGTAATAAGGTCTAAGAAGGCCATTTCATGTTTTTTTGAGTCCATTTTGAGGTCTTAGGGGTTAATTAGTGTGCACATACAAAAGTTGTCAAATGTTGCACAATATTGTCAAGCAATTTTGCACTTTTGTCATAACAGGGCATAATGATTTTTAGTTGGGTTTGTAATTTGAAAATTGGTTTGTAACCATTGGGGGATGGTTGGAAATTCTTTAAAAGGGCCTTGTATCATTGACTATGAGGTTGGTTTTTTGGAGATTTGAAGATTCAAGCAATAAAAACTTTGTTTTCTACATTTTTCTAAATGTCCTTTGCTACTACATTGAATTGTACGATTCAGTACAATCCAGGAATGTTCTAAATCCAATAGTGGCTGATAGTACATTGAATCTACTTTATTTTTCCACTGGTTGCATGCGATTTTGTTATGTTTCAAGCAAGTTGTGCTCATTTTATTCCATACTGGTCTAAACCCTAAGTAGGGTAACCAAGGAGCAAGAAAAATGGATATCTTTTCATTCCACCAATGAAAACCCATCAAACTCAGTGGAATGGCTTATTTGGGATTTTTTTTTTAATATTTCAAACTTGCAGAGGTAGGAAGTGAAATTTGGCACTTGTGGAGTTGTTGCTATAGTTTGAATCTTCATGTAGTAGGCATAGGAACCTTAAAGACTTATGGTATTTGTTGGAAAAAAACCTTTGGGAAGTGATCTATATGATAGGGAAAGGTTATCAGGGTCAAGTGAGACATGTTGGAGGGCTTGAAACCAGGGTTGAGTTCCATTGAATCATTGAATCTAAATGTTCCTAGCATACTTGCTTAATTAGGCCTATTCAGGAAGAGGATAGTCCAATTTGGACTCATTCAGTACAAAGGAACCCTACCTAATTTTGAGATATATTTGTAAATGGGAAAAAGGGTATCTATAAATGTGCTTACATTTTGAATGTCATGCCTTCCCTACAATTTATGCCTAAAAATGTCATTTTGAAAGGCTATTAGGGTAAAGGGGTGGTTTAAGAAGGAAAGCCCATTTGTTGATGTGTGAGGGCTCTTGCGAGTGGTTGTTTGAGTGAGTTTGATAGGTTGGAGATCAGAGGGTCCTTTTGGGTGATTGTGGGTTGTGTTTACCCTTAAATGGCTTGTTGCTTTGAAGACCAATTGACTACCCTTGTTGAATAAGTTTTCCCTAACATGATTGTCTTTGAACTTTGAGAAAGGAATGAATCCATTGCTATGAAATATGGTATCAATTGTCTAGTTTCTACCCCTGCTTTGTATCATCATCACAGCTCTCGCCCTCGCCAACAGTCGCCCTCTCCTCCTCCGCGAGCTAACCTAGGGTGGCCTTCTAAAGGAGTAGTGGGGGTGGAGGTGGTGCTTCTGGGTGGCCTTCTACTGATACTCCTGGTGTGGTTCTAATTGGCCTCCTAATACTTCTAAGTGGCTCCCATAATTGGATTTGGTAATTTCACCTCACCTTGAAGAAAAAGATAAAGATGATGACAGTTGGGCTCCCCCTAACGTCACTCATGGCCCCATTGATTATGGGTGAAATTGGATGATAGGGACCCCCTTCCCTCTGTTGGCACTACCATGGAAGATTGATGGAATTTTTATTTTTATGTGTTTGTAATATTTCATGCTTTTTGGGCTTTGCCCATGTGACTCTAGCTTTATGGGCATAGCCCATGTGACTTTTTGGGTGTTCCTTCTTACCACCCAATTTTTTTTTGTGAATATGTATGATTATATTTTAAATTAATATAGATAATATGCCTATTCATCAAAAAAAAAGTTGAATTTTATGTCAATATTCATCTCTTAGGCCCCTTGAATCCATTGGTGAGGTTTGTCTTGTCCCGAGGGGTAATCTGAAATATTTCCCCTACAAAACCCTCAAGGTGAACACCAATAAAAAACCCTTTTTCCCACAAAGATTCATAAACTCATATCTACAAAAAAATAACCATAGATCTACAACCTCAAAACCCCAAATCTACAAAAAACAAGCTACACAAAACCCTCATATCTTGCAATGTCTTCATTCTCTCATGCAAATCCTTGGATTCAACTATGCACCAGATCTACTCCAACAAGGGTTATAGAAACCACAACCATGGCTCTAATACCAAATGAAACAAAATATGCACCTACCAAGATAATTTCCACATAACCCAAATAGAGAAATCTATGCAAAATAGTATTCAAAATCCACATGCAAAAGAATAGAAAACATACCATCAAAGATTACACAAGATATACCCTAGGAAAACCCTTAAGAGAGAAAAAACTAGCCTCCAAAAGCATTCATCACTCATGTATTATTCAACAATAAAGATTACAATACATCTTTAGAGTTCTCTATGAATAACCTTGAAACATCAAGCCCTCTACAAGCACTCCATGTGAACAAGCATGTAACAACACATCCCATGTCATGCTTCAAACCTCACAAATACTAACAAGAGATGTTCTCAAACCCTTAGCCAAAATGACCAAATAGCCAACTAGCCAACCTTAATAGCTACCCACATGTGCTTGCTTTTATATAAACAAGATCACACAAAACCACCAAGTGGTATTACATAAAACCATGTGACTAATATCATGAGCTTACAAAACCATTAACCCCCACATTTACTTTTTGGTACTACTAAGTTTTCTTAATATTAAATATTTTCTCAATGTGCAACCCCACATTAAATATTTATCACAATGTTACATACAACACATACAATGGCCCCAAGAATTCTAACCCATGTGACTCATGCATCCCTATATCCTATAGGCACACAAAATAATAAAATATTACATAATAATATTACGCAAGGTGGGAAACACACCTTTTTCTAACATAGAAAACATGACCAAAAGTGGAAATCATAATGAATAAGATTATAAAAGGTTTTATTTTTTCTCACTAAACATGAAATATAAAATAGATATATAGTATATACATGTTATAAACATTAATGCATATAGCTAGTGTAGTTGGTTTTAAAAAATTGTTATAGAAGAGTTAAAAGGTTCTTGGTGCAAAACTCATAGTGATGTTTTTATCACATGAAAACATTATTTTTGTGTTATGAATTATTCAAATCAATGCAATTTTATTCTCAAGAGAGATAAGGTTTATCTTTGTTTTTGGAGTTACAAGGATTGATTTTGTGTACATTATATTATAAAAGGTGCATTTTTTGTATAATCTCATCTTGTTAATTTTATCTTTTTATCATGGAAACACATATTTCTTATATTATTGGGTCCATCTATGCTATACTTGGCATGGTTTTCAAGGTTCTCAAAGATTGATATGCTACATTTAGTAGATAGAGCTTTAATATAAGTTCATTGGAGGTTGGAGGCATCAAAGGTTTGAGGATTTTTATCATCTTGAGGGAGCTTATCAATCAGATATGATACTCTACATTAGAAGCACCAGTTTAATTTTAAGTCCCTTCATGGATCAAGGATGGGCATGGAAGTAGTTTTTGGTTTGCAAATAATTTAGTATGTCTCTATTCGTAGACTTGGTAAGTGGTGCCTATGGATAGTTAAGTATTTTTCTATACATAGTTTTATAGGTTTGTATTTGTGGATAATTGAGTTAGTATTGGTCCACAAAAGGAGTGTTACTATGGATAATTGAGTAAGTCTTGATTCACGTTTGGTTGGTTTTTTTCTTGTGGATAATGGATTTTATCTTGATTCACAAGAGGAGTGGTGTACTTGTGAATAAGTATGTCTCAATTCATAGGTATTTTGAATATTTGTAGATTTGGAAATAAATAGATCCACTAATGGATTCAATTTTGTGTTTCCTAGGTGAGCTAGGTGAGCAAGGAGAATTGGTGAAGGAACTTCATCAAATTTTCTAGAAGGGATATTGTGTTTATTCCTTGTAGTGTTTCATCCTTTGTTTGGATTGATGTAATAAGGGGGAATATTAAAAATATATTACATCAATAGTATATAGGTTAGATTAATAAATAATAAATTAACATGTAAATGTTAATTTATAAATAAATTTTAGGTTAGTTTATAATAGTTAGCAACTAAATAAGTTAGTTGGTTTGGAGTTGATTTCCTATAGAAAAATTTAGTTGTATTTATGAGAAAATGTAAGGCTATATAAGACAATTCAAGTCAATGTAAAAATTAATCTGAAATCAACACTTATTGTTCTATGTTATATATTTGTGATAATGGTTTGATTTACAATATTATTTTTTCCTCACCATTTCAATAGATCACGAATTTATGGGACCACTATCTTATTCATTGGGTTACAAGGTTGCAATTTACGAAGAGAAATAACACATTAAAATAACAATAGAGATATGATATCAAACAACCAAACATACTTAATAATAGCTCTCCAAACTCCAAAAATCTATTTGCAATAAAGAAGATACCATTACAAAAAATGCTTGAAATGACTTAAAAATTATCATTTATTAAATCCTTATCACATTGAAACTAGAAAATATGGTAAGAAGAAATCCTATGGTAGAATATTATCACAATTATCACATAAAATTTCCCTTGAAGATCTATACATGGCCAAGGAGGTACTCAATTATGAACATAAGTTACAAAATTACTACCTCTTCATTATTTACAAAATGTGTTGCTATGTAGGTAACTGGAGTTGTAGGATTTGAAACCCTAGGTAATTATCAGTACTTGCAATCATGTAGAAATGCAAAAATGACCAATCTTTTTTCTAGAAAATAGGATGGCATATATAGCACTTTGTTGGTTGTCATGTCACTTTAGGAATTGAGAAAGAACTAGAGGTCAATATATGTGGCATTTAAGGCAAGCTTAAATCCTACAAATTCTATGAAATGAGAAATTTGTAATAGATGTACAGACACCATCAAGACCTACAACTCAACCATTGTATTAATGAATATATGAGTTATTTTCATCTTCCACTTTTTAAATTAAATGTGAATCTATGCTCTTGAGATGCACAAGTATTTTTAGCAAGAAAATCCTCTTGGAATATATGCTATATCAAATCAAGTCATTAATGGTGCTTTGGCTCATGTAGGGAGGTAGGTAAGAGTGAACAGTGTAAAATGGAATAGTTTTATGGTTTTGAGCTTGCTGTCACTTTTGAGTTGTGTTGAACCTCATTAGAATTTTAGAAATTTGTACACTTTTAAATATCGATGAAATTTTCCTCTCACCAACTATCTAAGGTTTTGGAAATTATAGAAATTTGTTGGTGTTTTGGAAAGTTAGTGAACTCACAAAATTGTCAATGCATAATCTTTGCAACCCCCAATTAGAAATTTGAGCATGAACTGAACCTTGTTAATGATTTCAAAATTCTATGAATATTAAAATTCTATAATGCCTTATTATCAATCCCTTGAGGAGTTTATATTTTTTTTGAAAAATGGGACAAGTGGAATAATGACCACTTATTAGGGATTGAGGATTAGGAGTACTCCACACCTCATCCTAAAAATAAAGGATACCTCCACATCACCAACTTTAAAAATATATATGAAGGGAAATATTAGGAGTTGGTGATCAAGGATACCAAGGAACTCATGCCACAAGTTATTCAAATAAGGATAGATCCAAACTTGTGAACCAAAAACTGTAACCCATGCCAAAAGTACCATATTGCAAGTATTATCATGTGTTTGACTTAGAAATATTAAGGAGAATATTAGGAGTTGGGGATTAGGATTACCAAGTAACTCACACCATTACTCATGCGTCTATAAAAGGATGACAAAAAAATGTGACTCCAAGTGTAGGGGTTGGAGGAAAAAAATTCTAGGATGTCAAGATGAGAAAGTCCAAAATATTGGAAAAATAAAGGAAAAAGGTGAGGGTCAAAGGAGATACAGTGAGAAGGGAAAGTTTGAAACTCTAAAACTTCATACAATCCTTGAAAATCAAACTAAAAACTTTCACACTTAATTTTTTTAGATTTTTTGTAACTTCCAACATTTGATAGGAACATGGGGATGAAGAGGGATAAAACTTTTAAAAAAATGATCAAGGAAGACTCGTTTGTATCTTTCTCATTTTGGTTATAAATGGGGAAAAATGAGACCAAATACACCAATCAAATTTTCCCATCATTTATAACCAATCTAAAATATATATACCAAGTAACTTTTAGTATTTTCAAAATTGAGTCCCAATGTTGGTTGTCATTAGGGATGTGTGTCACTTGTAGGCATAGTGACAATTTAGATCTTTGAGAAAAGACCATAAAAAGGGACAAAAAGGAGGAAACCAAGATAATAACATTTCATCATGACCAACAAGGGTCACAATTACACAAGGAAAACACATACAAACAAGAAATTATGTACAATGTAGAACATCAATAATTATAAGAAGTAATGCTTTAGTTGTTATCCATGAGCTGGAAACTCCATTAGATATACTATTAAACTCTTGAGGTGATGTATATTATGACCAAGTACTCCTCAACTAATTTATACAGTCATGTCACAAGCCATACTCTTCTCCAATTTAAGCATTGGAGGGAAATCCCATTATTTATCATTTGATATTAAATAGCTAGGAGGTTCACATTCTACAATATTATATAACCCAAGGCACAATCAATCAAACTTCATATATCTTGTATTATCAAACACTTGCCAACTACAAAAAATATCTAGTATATTTGACCTCACAAGAGCTTTAGCATTAGGATTAGAATTAGTAGATTCCATCTTCAATCCAAGATCAAGTGCTTTAAAAACTAAAGAGTTAGATCTAGAATACTATTTGAATGCATAAAATGAGCTCTTACCAATAGCATGGGTATAGGATGAGGCAAAGGGAAGAAGCTAGAAATCTATGACATTTTATTTGTAGTTGTGTATTTTTCCTCACAATGTGCAACAATTTATCTTCCCTTTATAGGTTAACCTCTTCTTCATACAATAGAAAAATAACATATGTTAGGTTCATTTGATCATGTGAGGAGGTCAATTAATTTGCATTGGGAATGAAATTTATGCCTTAACTACAAGAAGGAACATATTTACCCTTTGTTCATTCCTTCTCATTATCTATACATTGTTTTTACAATGGCTAGGATTGAACTTCCCCCTCCTAGAACATTTGTAACATTTGAGAGTAAAATTTGTTTGTGGGATTTTGGCACATATTTTTCCTTGACTATCCATTGTTGTGCTATATTCCTTTTATCCATCACCTTCTCAACAACATTATTGTTCCCTGGCTCAATTTTTTCCCATTACTTCTCCTTGTTGATGTTCATGTTACTTCCATTTGATCTAGCAATAGTAAGATTATGAGTGGGAAAAGAATACCCATCTAGAGTAGCACTATGTTCATTTGGAAAGGTTGTATCAATTGCATCATAGTCAATAAATTTATTTTCTTCTCCCATGGAGTCATATTTAGATACATTATTACAATCATATTCATCTTAATAGTGCTCAATATAATTCTTATAATAAATGATTTCTTTCTATTTTCTTATTGAGGGAATTTGCATGTTCAAGTGCAACAAGTTGAGCTTCCAGCAAGTTAAATTTATCCCTATTTATTTTATTAATAAAAATATCATTCATTTCCCATGACAACTAGGTGGGTGGTCTAGTGGCTATGTGTTGATATGTGTCACAAGGCAGTGTAAGGGGCTTGAAGTGAATAGTGTGCTTAAGGAGCACTAGACCCAGTCTGAGTGCGGTACAACAGGGTTGTACCTTTGGTGATACAAGTTTGGTGTGGTGTGTGTGCCAATGCGTGAGCTAGGAAAGTCACAATGGTGGTGTGAGTTGGACACAAGGAGTCTATTGGACATAGCATCTAGGACTCATCCTAGGGCATACCGAGTTGAGGAGCCATACGGTGAACCGTTGGGAATTTTCTAAGCCGTGAGGTGCAATCCAAGTCCGTAGTCTATTTGAGTTGGTAGAGTTTCATTGGAAGTTAGGCGCTTGGTGTTAGTGTCGCAAAAAGTGCTAAGGTGATTTGGGATAGCATGGTTCTAACGAGATGGCCAAGTTACTTGAGGTAGCGTGGGTAGAAGGCAACATGGAGCATAAAGGAGTTAAGGTAGGTTGTACAGTGTGGTTCAACTCTACAAGGTGAGTTGGACTCATCCAAGAGTTAGTTAGGCTAGAGAGAGTCTGCATTGCAAAGTGAAAGTTCCTATGGGCTATGAAGTAGTGTGGGGCACAAAAGTAGAAATGGGGGTATCTGCCCAAAGTCTGGTGTCAACCTACGACTGTGTGGGATTTGTACTAATAGCTTATATAGGGAGGTATGGTTGTTCGAAAGAAAGGAGCACCATAGGGATGCAATCAAGTTGCACTGAGAGTTCATGGCAGGATACCAAATGGAAAGGGTGTCTCGTGCTCTTCCTTCCAGGAGTGAAATAGAAGTAGATCCCGCCTCGAGTCAAGCAAGTGACTCAGATGTCCATTATGGTTATTAGGGATGAGGAAATATATCGTTCTTCCCTAGCCATGATGAGAGGGGTTGTGTGGTCAGCTCAACATCTTGAACCCTGTGAAAGCAAGTAATAGGGCCAACATGAGATAGCTCTAAGGTGTGCTACCAAGGGAGCTAGATGTTGGAACTCGTCCCAAGTGATGAGGTAAGGCGAGACACAAGGTTGGGCGAGCTATAGATCTAATTCAGCAATAGTAAGCCTGGGATGGCTCAGTACATTCTAGCAGTGTCGAGTAAGTATGGAGCTTATGTTGGAGGTTTCAGTAAGGCAATCTCATATGAGCCTGGGACACAAGAGCAAAGGCTAGTTCTTAGCATTGGGTGTGCAAAGTCAAGGAGTCGCACAGAGTATGATCCCTGCAAGAAGAGTTGGGCCATGTCATGCAAGGCACACATGGGCACCACGAGTGTTATTGAGTGTTGGCATACTCTTGGGGAAGATCCCATTCCTCCGCAATAGGACCAAGTGGGGAACTCAAGGGTCGAATTCATCTGTATGGGGTATAGTTGGAGCAAGGATGGATGCCAGTAAGGTTGTTGGTCACCCAGGAATGGGGCAGAAAGGAGGGGATTTAGAATGTCCGGATTGGTATCGTTGGTGCAAGATCTTAACAAGGGTTGCATGATGCAATAGGATGTTATTTGAAAGGTGGAACCAAGTAGGACTTGGGAAGCAGCTAAGTAGGTATCGGACGAGATCAAGGTGCACAGTCCTTGAATTCATTGGATCGGGTGATCAATGGATCTCGGGCTCAATGCAGTAAGGGGGAAGTCAAGTCCTCAAAAGAGCTAAAAGGGACTCCTCGTGAGTTTGGCATTGGATCCAAGAGCACTCAGGGAGCCAGTCTACATGAAGAGTGAACTCAGAGTTCAAGGTGGACGAGTTTAGTAATCAATTGTCTTATGGGAGGCACAAAGGATGAAGAACTCAGTGGAATCACCAAGTCTGCATAGGATGCAACAACCATTCAGGAAAGTGAAAAAAGTTAGACATGGACAGACCATGCAAGTAGAAGAGCTCATAACAACTCGCAGGTGTACTATTCCATGGTGCGCGTGTAGAAGTTGAGTTCCTCATGGAAGGAGGACTCGTAAGAAAAGAGGCGTAATCTGAGAACTTGAAAGGGCTTGTCCACATGGGAGTCACGAGTATAGTTGAGAAGTGTCGCACGAGGTTGAACTCTCAAGGGAGAAAAGGTACATTCGATCTGTGCACTGGCCTAGCCCTATGAGAGCTGGCATATAACATTCATCTAGTTGGTGCGGTACAAGAGCCAATGAGGAAAGGATGATAATAAATGTTGAGTTTTTTCAAATAATAATAAGTATGGTTGTGACTATCCCAAGGTGGGGGAAAGGACGTTTTCTCTTGATAATGTGACATGGTGCATTTATGAGAGCACATTTTGTGGGTTTTTAAAATGAAGGAAGGTGATTGACATTGCACACACAAACAGTAGACAATATTTTGGGTAAGCTTCTAGGTGGAGGACATGGAGACACTTATTCATCTGATGGTCACACACAAGCTCTAGGAATTCTTGGGGAAGATAATTGAAAGTAGATTGTGTTTTTTGTTTAAGGATTGGGACCCTTTGGAGTGACAAAGTTTATCCTGGGAAAATAATCCATGGCTTCCATTGAGCGTTACCACACAAACACGGACATTGCCTTGCATTTTTTTGTGGCACTCTTGGAGGTTTGCATCTTCCAAAAGCATTGGTGCTACTTATGGCTCAAAATTTGATCATGGTGGACTTACTGGGAGGGGTCAAAGATTCCATAATTATTGCAAAGTTGGGCATGGGTATGTTGTGACCACGGAACATACCCAAATTTTTTCTACCTCATATACTCATGAAACGTTACCCATTCCTCTTGGATGTAAAGGGTATGGAGCTAGAAGCTCACAAAGAGCAGGCTCAGCGAGGTGTAGACTTCTTGAAGGTGTAGATGTACTTGGAGGTAGTGTCGGGGGTGGATTGGAAGGAGCGGTTTTGAGAATACTTACAGGATGAAGGTGTGCGGCCTGAGTGAAGGTGCTTTCTTTGGGGTGGCTATAAGAAAATTTTGGTGGATTTGTGCATGTATTTTTGGTTTCCTATTGATTAGGCCATGGCATAGTAGGTGAAGCAAGTAGAATACTACTATATATTTTTTATTTTGTAAGGGTTGGCATAGTTGGGATCACTGGTGGTAGTAGTTTGGTCTGGTAGGAATGTAGGGGTGGGGGGTACCGAATTGATCACATCACCGTTGTGGCAGAGCTTGTACACCCAATTTTGAGATTAATAAAAATATATTTACATATCAAAAAAAAAATCATTCATTTGTATTTGAGAAATCTTATTATTATAATACTCTTCATAATCACCATAAGGGAACTCTTCCTCCCTTCTCATTAAAAAGGGAATCTACACTTTCAAATGTAGCACTTTAAGTTTCCAACAACTCAATTTTTTCCTAACACTACTCAATTTTATCTTTGTATGATATGTTGAGAGAAGTGAAATATTGGTCATTGTGAGATTTTCTAGCTAGCCTACCCAGGAATCTAATGACTGAAGGAAAGAAAAACCAAAAATATGAGGAGGAATAAATTGTATTCCTCTCAAGAATGCAAAACTATATTTAGCTTGAGAATTAATATTACAAAGGAAATGCCTTGGTTATATAGGCCGAGGGGAGAGATAGATGCAACTAGATTATGACAAGTGTTGGCATCCTATGAGGTGTGACAACTCATTTTAGTAAAGGCTCAGCCACCTTATCCTTATGTAAATTTAAGCTAGTGTGAAGAGGATTTTAGTGGAGAACTAGCTAAGAATGAACTAGTTAGATAAAGTACCCCTTTCGCACTAACAGTCACCAATATCCTAATATATCATATATTGATATTGCATACATGCATCAAGGATTCTATCCATATTTCTAAAATACCAATAATTATATCATAACTTTGTATCAACGCACATATATGACATATTGGGAGAAGTGGGATGGTCATTGATAACTTTAAGAAACCCATCTCAAAAAAAAGATATAAAATCTTGGAAAATATTTCATTTTTTAGGAAAAAATATTAATTTCTATTAGCGAATCTTTTCATTTTTTGAAAAAGATAATAATTTTATCAGCAATTTTTTTTAATCACTAAAATTTTGTAGACAATTTTGGCGAATCTTAAAAAATAATAGGAAAACGCATTAATTATGATGACGAATCTATCCAATCTAAAAATAATTCTCATGGAAAAGTACGGGCCCGAGGGTGGAAATTATCAATAGGTTGAAGGGGTAGACTATAATATTTATTTTCCACCATTGTTTTAAAATATAATATAATGGTTCTCATTCTATTTTGCAAGGTAAAATGTACCCATGATCCATAATTCTCATGGGGCTCAAAATTACTTTTAGATCATTGATCTAATGACCCTCATTGTACTCTATAAGGTAAAATTTACCCACAATCTATAATACTCATGAGACCTAAAATTGTGGGGCCCATGAGCATTACAGACATCGGTACATTTTACCTCGTGGAATACAATGGCCATTAGATTATATTATAAATCAATGGTGGAAACTAAAGATTATAAATATGGTCCTAAAGCAACTAATAATTATGATATACTACTGGAAAATTAATATAGATTTATACTATAATTATAAAATTTAGGCAAATATGATCTAATCATGTATCGAATATTGTGGCAAATTTTTTGAGTTAAATTTTTTAATAAAATAAATTATTTTTCATTTTAAATAAGTCTATAATAAAATTTTGTAAAAATGTGGCAATTCAAGTCACATTGTAGCTCAAACTATTAGCCAATTGTGGATTCCCAAATTTCAACTATTAGCCAATTAGCAAATATTAGCCACTAAAAAAATCACTGGAGATGGTGACCATAAAAGTGTGCTACCAAATCCTAATACTCCATGACACAACTTTGCATATATGCATCAATTATTTTATGTATATTTATTTATGCAATGAGCATGTTGTATCTTCTTACCTCATAATCAAACCATTGTATATTTATGCAGATCCTAATTATGATATGATTTAAATATTCAAAATTATACAAGTATCAATTTCTTAAATCCATGGATTAACTATTCTTATATGACATACCTACTTTTGAATCTTGATAGGTAGGTCTAAGTGACTTACCAATTGTATAGGCATGAATTTGCACCCCCTTTGCAAGTTCCCCTTTTACACCCTTCACCTTAGAAAAATCAAACTCGACAACGTAATTCCATATCTTTTGTCTGTACTCCATCCACTTGGTGCTTGTATGTAGTGTCAGTGGGAGAATTTCTCTTGGGGACACATGCAATGCATAGATGTTTGCACAACGTGTTGATGTCTTGACAGGATTCATGCCTCTAGAATATGCAAAGGCATTACGTTTTCCATTGGGGCCAAAGTGTAACATATCTGCGCGCTTCAACCGAACTTTGAACGTCTCTTTCCCTCCCAAATTCACCTAAAATATTACTATCTCTTATTCTCATTCATTCTTTTACAAATTCTGGACATTTTCTCATGCTTCTACACAACTCTTGAGCAATTTCTTACAATTTCTTGGCTACTTACTGCACTATCCTATTTCATTCCAACATCACTACATTCTTCACATCTACCATAAAATTTGCAACTTCGTGTCTTATGATATTTCCTTCAACATCGCTACAGCCATGTCGACTTTGCCATGGTTGTAGACTTGTATTCCTCTCTCATTGTCCTTGAGTTCCTTTGGTTGAGGGTGGTATTATTTGCTCACTATCGCATTGTTGTTGGATTTGAGAAGCATAGTGTTTTTTGTAGTCTTTGGTATCTTTTCCTTTCCAACATACTTTCTTCATATTTCTATTTCTCTATCAATCTTGTTGTCTGTGGAGGTGGAAACACCAAAACGGGAGTTTGACTATGGCAAGCCCCGAAATAGCCCCAACATTTTTCCCTACTTTTCTATGTGTAGGTACTTTTTCATGTGGAGCTTGTGGGAGAACTAGACCTTTCGTGAGTTAAACTCTTACCCTTCCCATTCTTGTCATTTCTTATAGCATATCTCTTAATATTTCAATTATTCTATCATTTCTTGCTTTCGTCATCACTTCAAACTTCAGTAATTAAGTTGTTAGTAGGTTTTTAGTACCTTTGGTTGTCCTTTTTCACTGTCTGTCTGTATGGATGAAAATGCACCTATGAGATGCCAACACACCATATTTTTGTCCCCGTTGCACATTGCTATCCTCTAGCAAAGAGTTGATAGAGTCGTAGTCTGGGTTCCATAAACCTACTCGCTTATTCCAAACATAACTTTCGGTTTAGTAGATTGATAGAAGCATTGAGAGTGCTCTTCATTCTCTATCCTTAGCATCAAGAACTATCATAAACACTTGTCCAACTTGAGGTAGATTAGGGCATATTTCTGCTCTTGGCTCTCCATGACCTTGATCCTTGGAGTGGTCAGTCCCCCTCCTCTACATTTTGGTGAACTTGATGTGAACAGCGTCTATCCGTTCCTTTGTGTCTAAACTCTCTCCCTCACACTCGGTGGTCGTTGTAGACTTAGGTGTTGTGGGTATTTTTGAGCATCACAACCCAGTCTATGACCTCTAGGTATGTTGTTAGAAGGATTTTTTGACACTTAAAAATGGATATGAAGGTCACTTTTGTCTTTACCATAGGCTTTACTATTGATCATTTTTCTCAAGAGGAGGTTTCGGTAGCTGAGATGGGTTTCATTGATGAAACCACTCGTGTACTCACTCCTCTAGCATCCCCTAATGATGTGCACAACCTTATGGCATTAAATAGAATATTGCTAGATCCAAGGAATCATTTGGAGAAAGTATTGAATATGGAAAGAGTCACTAGGCTTGTTAATAAGGTGAGATACATGTTAGGAAAAGATTAGACAAACATATAATTCTTATATAGCCTCACTGATCTAATTGAAGCATATATCCCTTCATATAACACTAGATCAGGTATTTCCCAAGGGACGGTGCTCCATGCCTATAAGAGACAGATAGGTGTCTTGATTCCTACAACATCTGTATGCATGGCTGAAATAGGCCCTTTGATCAGTGTTTCCTCTTCTCCTCAAAAATTGCACACAATCAAGGCGAGTAAAATACCCCTTGGCTTTAGCTTCACTCCTCCTGGCACCCCTGGTGATGGGGGTTGCAGTGGAATGAGTGTGGTGGTTTTGGTAGCGGTGGTGGCACTGGTGGTGGTGCCAGTGGCAGTCATAACAGTGGCTTTGGTGGTGGTCACAATAGTGGCACCGGTGGTGGCTCTAGTGGGGCTCGAGAGGCGGTTTTGGAGGTGGTTCCAAAGGTGGGTACAATGGTGGCCCTAGTGGTGGCTCTATTGGTCCTACATTGTCTAATGACCCCATTTTGAATGCCTTGCTTTGAAACATGGGCCAGATGCAAAACCACTTAGCAAGCCTATCCCAAGATTCTACTCAACCCATCTTCCAACCTTTCTTCTGACACAGCCCCCTATCTGTAGCAATCTTAAAAACTCCTTTCCCTTAGGGAATCGAGATTCCTAAGTTTGAGAAGTATGGTGGTAAAGGGGGTCCTCAAACACATATATCCATTTTTAATGCAATTTGTATAGATTTCTTTCACCATGATGCTCTAATGGCTAATTGTTTTCCTCGATCTCTCAAGGATGCATCATTAAAGTGATAATGTTCCTTGCTTGACAATTCTATATTCTCATTCGGTCAGCTAGTTAATCAGTTTCTCTAACAATTCCAAGCTAATATAGGACTGAATATGACCTTATTGGATCTCATTTGACGTAACCAAGGAGAGCACGAGAAGATCACTAATTTTATTGCACGATGCCAAATACTCTTTTCATGAATCTCTTACTCACTATCTAACTCGGATGTACAAAAGCTATTCATAGGAAACCTACAATGATCTTGGTAGGAGAAGTTTTCCTTGATGATATATCGTTCTTTTGCACATCTATGTGTTGCGTTGTGGGAGTATCAACAGATGGTTTTTTAGTTCAGGGGATCCTCCTCATGCTCCATTTTGAAGGAATATCTATAGTATCAATTTCAGGAAAAGGTAAATCTGTTGCAATTTTAGTCATCGTGACTAATGATCGAGGCCTTAGGCGCAACAAATATTTTATGAAATTATTTGAGTCTTATTATTTTATTTTTTAGAAGTTGTTGAAGGATAAGATTATAAAATTGTAAAATCCTCAACCTTTGAAGGAGCCTTATCCTGACTGGTATGATGGAAATGCATTCTACTAGTACCATCATGTCCACGGGCACGATATTGAACTTTGCATGCACTTGTGTCATGAGATACAGGACTGCATCGACAACGGTACTATCTATCTTGATGGTAAGAAAGAAAATGCAAATAAGTCAATGGAAAAGGAAAATAGTGAGTTACAGATTTATACAGACCCATTTTTGTCTCTCTGCAAACTTGATTATTGATCCTTCGGATACTTCTCCTAAGGCCTTGGCATACATAAATGTGGTCTTGTTCACTCCTAGTCCTCCCCCCCAGCCTGCGACTAGCTCGCCAGATATGACTTTCACCTCGTAGGACTTACCCATAAATAACAAAGCCTCTCTCTTATATATTCTTGCTCACCTCAATGGAAACATTATGACAAGGATCCTAGTCAACCCTGAGAGTCGCGTGAATTTATCACGAAAGAGACTCTTTTGCTAAATTCTTTATAGAGGGAGGAATATGAGAAGACTAAAACTACTATATGTACACACGACGATCTCTCTCTTATTTTGTATGGTTCTATATTTCTTTCCATCCTAGTAGGACCTAGGGCTGTGGATACTATTTTTTATGCCATTTCTAGAATCCAATTTGTTCAAGGTGAAGTTGGGCATCCCTTGGCTAGCTTCCATGAATGAAATTGCTTTTGTTCTTCACAAATGTCTAAAGTTCTCTCACGAATGTGTCATTCATGTCATGCACGACAGTAGGTATCAGGAATTGGTATCCCATGGGGGTTATTCCTTGGATCATTTTTGGCCCACCCCAGTTGGTTCACTTCCTTCCTCGTAGAACATACCTAATTTACTGAAACTAGGTTAGCTATAAAATAGGGAGCAAAGGATAGTTGAGAATGACTCATCCTGTAGCATAGCAACAAGTTGCCTCTTCCTCTCGAAAGGGGAAGGGAAAGCCTGCCCACGCTCAGGACTCTCCTTCTTCTTATGTTGTCCCACCTATTGCTTCCTCTCGCCCTACTATGGCACCATTGACTTCTGCTCCTATGTGTTTTCTAGGGAGTTTGATGGTGCTCACTTGGTGAAAGCCCAAGTGTTTAAAATTTGAACTTCTTGTCTTACCCATGGTACCTCAGTCCATTTTGTATGGTAAGGGGAAGGGTCCCCATGGAGCATCCTCTATGTCTAGGCCTTCGTGAGCTCCTACTGCTCCTACCTCTAAGGTAGTGAATGGGAAGAGATCCATCGCTAAGGCACTCAAGTATGCTCCCCCACTGTTGTTCAATCATTCTTTCCATATCTTCCTCTTGTTCCCGTCCAAGAGTCCCTCCCACTATTGAAAATAGATGTGATGGATACTTTGATAGTTGAACAAAATTCTTCCTTCCCTTATCGAGTCGTGTCCTCTAGCTCTCAGAGTCATAGAAACCACCTTGTACATGAGAGCAAGCATCAGAGGAAGGCGCTGGCCATTGAGTAGGCCACCTTGTAGAAGAAGGAAGAGGAGCCAACAACTCTTGCATTGACATCTACTACTATGTCCTCCCCTTTTTCTCTTCTTGCTTCAATTCTCTCTCCACCTCAGTCTTGCTCCCGACTTCCCCTACAAGCATAAGCGATCCTCACCTAAAGAGGGTGCAAGTATTCATTTCTCCTTTGGTTGAGCCTCCCCTTCTGATGTCCCTTCTATACATCCCACCCTTTTTGAAACCTGTGGACATGTCGAATACATTGGTGGTGTTTGCCACTATTTTCTCCTCTTCCTCCACACCCTCTAGTTCATTTGTTGGGATTTCACATCCTCCGATGAAGCGAAATATGGAGGATGGCCCTGCTAGTAATGGGGGTTGGAAGAAGGGTTCGCCTTCTTTGGAGGGTGGTTTTGCATTGGCTTGTGTCGTCCTAATGACAGAGGAAGCCCCAACATCCCCGGAGTTCATCACTACTCTTGAATCATTCAGTGATGCTAGCAGTGGATCTTAGGTGCCACCTCCATCACCTGTTGAGTTGACCCATGGCACTCCTATAAAGTTCTTTTTCAACTCTATAGACGATGTCTTAGCCCTATCAGTGATCTTCGCGAGATTGTTGATGTTCAACTCATAAGAACTGAGTGGAGAAGACTTTGAGGGGCCTTCTTCCTTGGCTCTTGTTGCAGGAAGGTTGGAGGGTAACCCCCTTGATATTCTACCCTTGTAGGCTCGTCTGCCCTCCCCTTATAGTGATCTAGATTAGGAGAATGATGTCCTCTTGGTTGATGAGGACTAGGGGGTACCTCTTCTTTATATATAGATTAGATTGTATGTGTTTCTATGTTGTGTTCCCCCGTGCTTGTTTTATATGTTCCTAGATGACCCTTGTCACCCTTGTAGGTGCTTAGATGCAGGAGTGTTTTTATGTCGTAAAGCTTCCTCTATTTGTCACACCATTCTTCTCTTTGTAATGTATTGATTTTTGACAATTGGGAACAATGCAAAGTGTTGGGGACATTTAGGCCTCCCTTCCATGTTCACCCAATTTTTTATTTTTCATTTTTTTTCATGTGCTTTCTTCACATGGTCTGATACAGTAGGGGGTTGACGGCAGTTCATTTACATATTATTATATCTATTTATCTATATTTATGAGTAGCTCTAACCTTGAAATATAAGATCCCCCTATCTCCCATTCGTTATGTTATTGTATTTCCTTTCTTTACATCTTTCTCTCTTCTTTGCTTGTTTTGTGATGTTATGGTGCTTACGTATTGTCCCTCGCGTGTGCGAAAACATTACCATGGTTACATCTCACCATGTTTCGTAAGCCACAACATCACTTTTATTCTTGATTTTCTCTCCTTAGGATGTCACATTCCTTTGTGTTCGACACACACCATCGTAAGGGGGGCTATCATACTACCTCAATTTTCAAAAGGTGCATTTAGTGGCCAACGAATCCCTTCTTGAAAATCTCTATTTTTCAAAAAAAATTGCATTCCTCAACAAGGACCCCTAGTGGCTAATAATTTTTCCTTCATCATGGGTTCATAAAGAAATAATTTGAATTTAAAATTTCCTTTGAGGAGGGAGAACCTTGTCCTACAAGCGAAGTTTTGACTGTCCTAGGTTGCAAGGGGGCTTTCGTCCTTTTGAATTCCTTAATGAAGTGGAATCTGTCAAAAGGATTCCTTTATGTTGAATCAATTTACGAAAAATACTTTTGCAATTTCAAACAAAGTGTCCCTTGAGTGGACCCCTTTTCTTTTGAAGGGTTCCCGAGGGACCCCTTTGAAAGCTCTTCCTTCAATTTTTGACTGTTTGCATGACTGTTTGCTTGTCTGCCTGTGTGGCTTCTTTTTGATATCTTACATGTAAATTGTTTATGTATTAGAAGCTACTTTACAATCTGACTCTGCAGAGTCCCTCACATTTGGCTTCCTTTAGGACCGAGCACCTAGGGGATGCCTTCTTTGCAAGTTTGAGGACCTATGAAGCACTTTCATCCTACGAGATATGTTCACCGTTGGTATGCCAGGCCTTCGGTGCACTTTGTTTGAACTCTCTTCAAGACTGAGTACCTATGGAGCCATTTGCTTGACCTGTGCTTTCGAGCATGCCAGATTGTAGTTTGCTTCCTCAACGGTTCAAGTATATCTTCTTGGAACTCTTTCAACCTACTTTACCAAACAATCATTGGCACTCATATTCACTAAATTCCCAAGGAAAAATGTATAGGCGTGAATTTGCATCCCCTTTGCAAGTTCCCCTTTTGTACCCTTCATCTTAGAAAAATCAAACACGACAATGTAATTCCACATCCTACATCTGTACTCCATCCACTTGGCGCCTATTTGTAGTGTCATTAGGGGAATTTTTGAAGGGTTACACATATGCGACGTGAATATTTATGTGCGATGCACTGTTGTCCTAACAGGATTCCTTCCTCTAAAATATACAGAGGTGTTATGTTTGCTATTAGGGTCAAAGTGTAACGTATTTGCTCCCTTCAGCCAACATTTGAACGGCTCTTTCCCTCCCAAATTCACCTAAAAAATGACTATCTCTCATTCTCATTCATTCCTCTATGCATTTTGGACATTTTCTTATGCTTCTACACAACTCTTGAGCAATTTCTTACAACTTCTTGGCTACCTGTTGTACTATCAACTATTTCATTCCAACATCATAGCATTCTTCACATCTACCATAGAAGCTACATTTGGTGTCTTGTGAGACTTCCTTCGCCATTGCTGTGGCCATGTCGACTTTGCCACATTTATAGACTTGCATTCCTCTCTCATTGGCCTTGAGTGCCTCTGGTTGATGATGGTATTATTTTCTCACTATCACATTGTTATTAGATTTGAGTAGCATAGTGCTTCTTGTAGTGTTTGGCATCTTTTCCTTTCCAGCATTCTTTCTTCATATTTCTGTTTCTCTATCGATCTAGTTGTTCGTGGTGGTGGAAACACCAAAATGGGGGTTTGTCTACGGCAAGCCCCGAAAGAGCCCCAACATTTTTCCCCGCTTTTCTGTGTGTAGGTACTTGTTCTTATGGAGCTTGTGGGAGAACTGGACCTTTTGTGAGTTGAACTCTTACCCTTTCCATTCTTGTCATTTCTTATAGCTCATCACTCTTAATATTTCAGTTATTCTATCATTTCTTTCTTTTGTCATCACTTCAAACTTTAGTAGCTAAGCTATTAGTAGGTTTTTAGTACCTTTAGCTATCCTTTTTCACTATCTTTTCGTATGGATGACAACGCACCAATGAGATTCCAGTGCATCACGTTGTTGTCCCCATTGTGTGTTGGTGTCCTCTAGAAAACAGTTGATCTAGAGTTGCAATCTTGGTTCTGTAAACCATCTCGCTTAAAGTCCAAACATAACTTCTGGGTCACTAGATTGATAGAAGCACTAAGCTCGTGCTCTTCATTCTATATCCTTAGCATCAAGGACTATCATAAACACTTGTCCAACTTGAGGTAGATTAGGGTAGCCTTCTACTCTTGGCTCTTCGTGACCTGGAACCGTGGAATGGTTGGTCCCCCTCCTTTACACCAATATTTTAATATTTTCATGTTAATTGTTGTCTCCTTGTTTGAGCTATAGCTTTTTCTTTTCCTTGTTGGTAGATCCAACCTACCTTATTTTTTCCATAATGGAGGATGAAAACAACCCATGCAGTCATTAATGCAATGGTGAGTTCTATCTCTTGATGGTCCTTGTCCCAATTCCAAATTTCTCATTTCATGGGATTTAATCTTACCTAGCATGTCACATCCATTGAAATCAACCATTGCATTAATGATTGTATGGTTTTCCTTTTTTTTAGGAAGGGAAATCCTCTTGGAGTAATTGTGAAATCAAATCATATCATTAATGATACTTTGGGTAATGCAAGGAGATATGTAGGGATAGATAATGAAAAAAGCAAGAGTATCAAGGTTTTGAGCATCTCAACACTTTCAAGTTGCATTGAACCCCATCAACATTTTAAGAAGTTTGGAAACTCTCTAAAATATTGATGGTTTTTCCTCTCACAAACTATCAAACATTTTTAAAATTTTGGAACTCCATCGACATTTTAGCAAGTTGGTGAACCCACAAACTAGTTGATGCATAATCATTGCAACCCTCGATTGGAAATTTGATCATGAAATGAACCTTGTTGATAATATCAAAATTTTATGAACCTTAAAAATATTTGATGCCTACTTATTGATCCCTTGAGGAGTTTTTAAAAAATTTAAAAATATGACAAGTGAATGGACCATTTGTTAGGGATCAAGGATCAAAATTAATCCATACCTCATACTCAAAAAATAAATAAGGACACCTTCACACCATCAACTCTAAAAATATATATGAAAATAAATATAAAGATTCAAGGATCAAGGACACCAAGAACTTCATACCACAAGGCATTGAAATAAGGATAGATCAAAACTAGTGAACTCAAAAAGGTAGTATATTGTGAGTTGTCAAGGATCAAGAGTCGGGATTACTTAATAACCTATGCCAAAAGTATTTATTATAAGTGTTCTCGCCTCTTTGAATTTCTGAAATATATATGAAGGGGAATATCAAGATTTGAGGATCAAGGATAGAAAAGCACTCATGTAATTAGTAATGTGGACAAAAGGATGACCAAAGTCATAACTCCAAAATATAACATAATGCAAAATATAAAGTGTAGGCCCATTGAAGGAAAAGTATGTCAAGATTCCAAAATGATAAAATTCAAAATCCTAAGAAACTAATGGAAAAAGGCTAGGATCAAAATCTGATCCTTATAAATTGAATTGAAAACATCTCTACTTGAATTTTTTATATATTGTTTACAACTTCTAGCATTTGATGGGAACATGGGGGGTGAAGAGGAACAACATGTAGGAAAATTTGACCAAGGGAGACCTATTTGTAGCTTTCTCAAATTATTTATAAATAATGAAAGAAATGAGGCCAATTACACCAAGGGGTCCTAGACCAAGCAAAATTTTATATTTTCAAATTGAGTCCCAATAGAGTCAATCATTTAAGTTAATTTCTTGTTGGAAGTTAGATTCTAGGAATGCAACAAAAGTTGAATATATTACTACTAGGGTAGAGTGATGGAAAAGGAGTACATACATTTCCCATTTTGGCACCCATTTATATCATTGGAAAATGATGTGTCCTCATGCATAAGGTGTGTTGGTTCATTTTATTGCTATCCTCATCAGTAAGGGGTGACACAACACCTAGAATTGAGGATCAAGTCAATTTAGGTAAGATGACAATCCTATGATTGAACCAAGGATAAGAGAAAACCAATGAGACAAGACTAGACCCTACCTTCTATACTTTGAGCTTCATGAGACTCAAGAGGGTAATCCTAATACAAGGATAAAATCGGGTCCAACTAGCATAATGCATAAACCCAATTAACTATCACTAACTCAAATTGAAACAATTTCATACTACTTTATAGCTATAGACCCTAGGCAAGTGGATAATTAACACATTCACAAATGTATAAGAAAAGGATTTTTTATTTAACATGCATGCAAGCATAATCCTTTGTACCTTTATCAACATTGTGAACAAATAACTTACACAAACTAATTTGTCTTCCTATCAAATAGGAAAAGGAGTAGTAAATGAGCAATATTTTAGGCCTATCCTTTGCATCCTGTAAACTTCAAGAAGACAAGCATACTCCAATAATTTACACCTTTTTGTAGATGTTCATTATTTGGGAATTTGAGGTGTTGGGTTAGTTGTAACCATCAGAGATAGGTGCCTTATCCTACAAGAAAAGAGTCAATTCAAAACTAATAATAACAAAGACATAATAAATCATAATAAATGAGCCTATGTCACATGACTTTTCCTTACAAAATCTAGACTCTCAAATGCCTTCATGTCTAAAATAATATAACCCATTCTTAATAATCCATTTTAAGCTTACAAACACCACATACCAAGTTAGAAAGATTTCCCATCATAAATAACTTTTGATAGAAACATCTACTATAATTCTTGAATACAAAATAACTAAACCTTGATACAAGTGTGGAAAATGTGCACCTGAAATTTGTCAAATTCCTTGAAGCTTAAATGATAAAAAAGAGATATATTACAAAGAAAATATAAGTGTTATATTGATTTACTATGCAAACATTGCAATTTGATTACAAAAATTAGAATTAGAATCAAATAATATCCATATTAAGAAAAAAATTACATCAATTTGACATTGAACAAATCTCAAACATTAGGAGTATGAACCTAAAATTGACCTAAAAAAGTCTAATATATTAAAGAAGATGAAGAATTCAAATTAAATTTTAGTGACATGTCACCAATTCGACCTCTTCATTTAAAACTAGGAAGAGCTATATAACAAATTTTAAACCCAATTATTACATATCATGTATACAATATAAGATTGCACCTAATCCAAGACCAAGTTGACTTCACATGTGACTCACATCCAAGGCATAGGTTTTAGGATTTTCATCCAAGAACATTGACATCAAAAACCTTGTGCTTCCACAAAGATACACTTGCACACAATGAGCTTAATCTTCCATTATCAAAATGATTGATAAAAGAGTTGAGTTGAGTACAATATGAACTTGCTATATAGGCAAGTATGAAGCAATTCACCTATCAAGTAGATTGACAAGTGCCTCTTGATGTGGCACAAATGAGTAGACAAGTGTCCTATAGGTGTCAACCTTATGATCACTTGGAGTGTGCAAATCAACAACCTCTATGACCAAGTCATCAACCTTTTTGTGTCAAGTGTTGAGTGGCATTTGAGGTGAGATGGAAAGTCTTCCAACCTCAAAAGGTATGTGCATGAGGTTTACCAAACAAGTTGGTAACCTCTAAAGGTCTAAAAGGTTGCACATTCAATTAGACAAGATGTTGTCTAACCTCATTAACCTAAGTACAGTTAAATATAGTGAATAGATTAATTATTCACACTAACAATAGATTTATGTCTCCCATCTAAACTAGCTCAGCTATAAATATATTTTAAAAGGTAATAATAATAAGACTCTTTCCCATCCTTGCTTATTGGTTCCTCCCTAGAGGACGTTATGTCAAGAGAAAGCAAATCTTTCTAGAGCAATAAGAGGTGGTTGATATATTAACATCTTGCTGAATAGTGTGGGTAAGCAACAATAGTGACATGCTGCCTAAGATAAATTAATCCACACCATATTAAAAGGCAAAGCAATACCTTAGAAGCAAAGCTCTTCAAATACAAGTCAGCATCGTAATTGTAGCATAAGCTCAACTGTAAGGAACGTTGGAATTCTATCAACACGAGAGTAACTCTAAGCATATGCCAAGTTTCATAATCTGACTATCAGAGACGACCGCATAAAAGACATTAAGATAAGGACAAACTTTGTTTCAAGGTACGAATGGTGACAACAGGAAAATGACAACGCAAGAGTATACAGACGATAAACTTGTGACTGAAAAGTTAAAATAATTGAAGAATTCAAATATAAGTAATGAGAAATGGGTCATATCTGTTTACAATGAAGATTGGAACTCTCCATCTACTTAATAACTCCAATACATGTGCATGATTACGACGTTTGTTGAGCCATGCCATTGCATTATTCACAATCTCGTTTTAAACAACTCCAGTTGTAGTTGACTTGCAGTTAAGAAGAAGCTTAATCCCTGCGAACAATGGGTGCTGGCGCTACCGTGTGCCTGCCGGCAAATTTATTCCCCGAAAATGAAATTTGAAAGCCAAAATATGGAAAGAAAGCAATGTGTCGTCGTGTTAAAATGACATCCATTTTATTAGCGCGGTCGAGAGTGGGGAGTGTGGGAGTTAAATATAGTTGGCATCGAACTGGAAATGGCTGACCCGCACAGCACGTCGTTGCTTGGCCGTCCGGAGCGTTACAGAGAAGGAGTCTCGTTGCAGGCGTTTGTAAACAAGGAATACGACTGCACGCCATAACGACGTCGTTTGTCTGTTACGAAAACGGTCGGTTTTAGCATGGTCTCATGTGACAGTGAAATGATTTTTTGAACGTCTACGGTACCATCGCAGTTGATACTTGTGTACGGGACCATTCTAGAGAACGATCCAATTTTATTTCAAATTTGATTAAGATTTCTTTTACTTTTGTGTTTTTTTTTTTAATGAATAAGGGTAAGGTTCTATGGAGGGGGTTTCCTAAAAAAAAATTGTGGATGCTGTTAAGATTTTTTAAGAATATTTTTAAGTTGGTGGTCCCATGAATTCAATTTTGCAATTCAGCTTAAAAGTTTGAGCTCCAAAATTTAAGGAACGATACTTTGATAAAAATTAATAATTAAATAAAAATTCTCTCATTTTTTTGTTTTTTTTAGGAATTTAAAATTTTAAGTGATAGACAAGTGGTAGAAAAAAATCCTAAGTTGTAGGGGCAATTTCTAGCCCCACCTCAATTTCACCCTCTGAATTTGCAGTCCTAAAAGGTAGAGGCTACTATTTTTTAGGAAAAGATTTCAATTAATTTTGTAGCATAATTTTTTTTGTTTCATGGAACCACTTGATCCATGAAAATAGAAGTCCAAGCCCCCCATGGAACCATACAGCAGGTCTCTATATCTATATTAATATAAAATAAAATTATACATATTCACAAAAAAAAAAGGTAGGGTAGTAAAGATTTACACATATTCACATACCTCTCATAGTCACATAGACAGAGTCCAAAAAATCATAAAGTCACATACATACACATAGAAAGTAAGAAATATTACAAAAATAATCATAAAAAGTTGTTAAATGATCATGAAGAGGGAGGTGGATCCTTGTCATCCGAATTACCCATAGTGAGGTCCGGAACACCCTTGTCTTTTATCTTCTTCGTGATAGTAAACTGGATTTCTCAAACATGGGGAAGTGTTATTTGATTAAGATTTTTTCACTTCTTACAAGTTTTTTGTGTAATGAAAGTCGGCTGGATTTCTCAAACAAGGGAAAGTGTTATTTTAGCTCAACCACATTCCAAATTTCTCAGCTGGTTAACGAATAGTTTACTAGCAAGTGGAATTTAAGCGATAAGTTTTAGGGGATGGAGTTGGTGTTTCTTTTTCTGTTGAATTCTTGGTAAGGAAGTAGGGTTTGGTAGTGTCTTATGAGGCAAAGTTTGGCTGGTTTGGTAATGCCGGCCCCGCCTCGTCTTCCATTGCCCGCAAGCGTTTTTTGTTTTCATTTAATTTGTCTTGTATTGAATTTGTATTTGTCGACGGGCAACCAGAAGCAATCAACTCTCTTTCTTACTGGCGCCGTCAGTGCAATTCATTCGTTGAGTCGGCAGAAATTTGGACAGAATCTACGCGCTCATTTTCTTTGAATGTTTCAGATTTGAGAAAGAAAGCCATGGCCGTCTACTGACGAGTGAGTGTGAAGTGATTATAAATCAGAAGGATGATGAGTATGAAGAGGAGGCAGCAGAAGCAGAAACAGGTGGCACCGATGGGGATGAGAGCGTGGCATGTGAGGCCTGTTATGTCAGAGACCTTGGCTCCATTAATTGAGGGTCTGAGCGAAGACGCATACGACGAAGAAACCCAGCATAAGAAAGAAAAGTCGTGGAATTTAGTGAGAGCATGGATGAGAGGGCAGCTGGAAAGAAGCACATTGCAGCCATTGCTGGGCTACAAGCGCTCTGATCTCAGGCTCTTGTTGGGTGTTCTGGGCTGCCCTCTCGCTCCCGTTGCCCTGTCCAATGCTCCTCTTCCCCAACTCTCCACCAAAGACATGTGCATAGTATGTATGTCTCCATGGATTTATATGTTTTTTTTCCCTTTTTCTTCAAATTTCGTTTTTGGAAGGTATGAGTTTCATTCATGATGGTTGTGGCTTGGGCAGGAAGCGTCCTCTGCGCAGTACATTGTACATCAGTACATTGCGGCAACGGGGTGCGCTAAGCTTCAGAATGCAATTAAAAGCTCGTACACGATGGGGAGGGTAAAAATGGTGGCGACGGAGTACGAAAGTGAGAGCAAAATGATGAAAAGCTCATTGAAAGGCACGGAAACAGGGTGTTTCGTGCTTTGGCAGATGATGCCCGACATGTGGTCGGTCGAGATGGTCGTGGGCGGCAGTAACGTGCACGCCGCCAGCAACGGTAAGATTGTGTGGCGGCAGACCCCCTGGCTCGGCTCCCACATCGCCAAAGGCCCCGTTCGCCCCCTGCGTCGCGCTCTCCAGGTCCAAACTAACCACATCTGCCAAACATAAATTAGTTGGCCATATTTTGTTGGGGGAAGATGCATATTTGCAATTTAAACTTTTCACTACGTTTTACAGCCATAGGATTATAATGATTCTACTTCAATTTACAAGGACTGGTTTTTGTTTAGTCATAGTGTTTTAGATCTGAAAAACATTTTGTTTGGTATGGATTTATGTCTGAAAGATCTGTATTTTTAACCAGGGGTTGGATCCAATGTCAATTGCGAGGCTGTTTACAAATGGGCGATGCGTAGGGGAACAGAGAATTGGAGAAGAGGAGTGCTTCATATTAAAGCTGGCAGCCAGTGCGTCGAGTTTAGCAGAGAGAAATGACGGCGCTGCAGAGGTGATCAAGCATGTATTATTGGGTTATTTCAGCCAGAGGACGGGGCTTCTGGTGTTGATAGAGGACTCCCATCTGACAAGAATTCAAGCAGCGGGGGCAGGCGCAGTGTACTGGGAAACAAGCATAGCCAGCAGCATAGGAGATTACAGGGCGGTGGATGGGGTGATGATAGCTCATTCGGGCAGGTCAGTTGTCACTCTCTTCAGGTTTGGAGATGCAGGCGCAGCCCACACAAAGACTCGTATGGAAGAAACATGGAGTATAGAAGACATTGTGTTCAATGTGCCGGGGCTTTCCATGGACGGCTTCATTCCTCCTGCAGATGTCATCAACGCTTCCGACTCCCGCAACCTCCTCCATCAAACATCAGTATTTCTTGGACGCTAACCTCTTTTCCCGAACGCCTGCTTCATCAGTAATGTATACTCACAATCTTCTAACTGCAAGAGATTCGAGTTTTCTGTGTCAATTATAACAAGTTTGAGGCCAAGGCTGCTAAGTTTGAATGTATGCAAGCAGCTGCCTACAATTGACATCTAGAGCTTTTGGCATGTGAACTTTCTTTGAGCATTTTTTTAAGCGTTAATTTGACTACTTGCAGCACTTTTTGCTTAGGACGCAAGTTTAGGATTTCGAAGCTTTAAATGGAAGCCCGTTTGGAGGTAGTGATGGCTTACCAGCTGCAGGGTAGTTTATATAATTGCAGAGCTTTTTTGGGTGGAAAATTTATAGTATATGAAAAAATTTCAGGGTATCCTATGGCTGCGGGTAGGCAATAGCCTTTCTAGTTACCATCATCTTATGCATTGGAAATTAGAACGAATCATGAGTGCACGTGACAGGTAACGCAATCGCAAATCAGAAATTTTTTTGGTCCTTTGAAAGAATTTGTATGTTGAATTATTATTATTTTTAGAAACCGATACAATTAAAAAAATTGTTTAGAAATGTAAAAGTAAATTTATAATATTAAAAAATCTTTCAATAAAATGGAATAACCATATTTTGTTTATCATGGTATAGTTATTGTATGTGAAATCTAATAATGTGTGCTGGCATCTTGGGTATATAAGTGAAACAATTTTAATTATCTAGCAAACACATAAAAATTATTTAGTCACATAACAATATCATACAATCTATTATCTTAATTTGGATATTTAGCTTATAACACCCTTTTGTTAATTTATGAAAAAAAAATCATTTCATTTAATTTATTTTTATATTATATAAATTTAAGAAGAGATAAGGTCATGGTGAATCTATTACTAAGTTGACACAAATTGTAAGTGGGTTAAATAAACAATTGACTAACAATTACCTAGAACTACATAATGAAGGAACAGGAAGGAAGAACAATTAAGAATTGTGAAAACACACAATCTATATTATTTGCAAAAGATTTACATACATTCTATTGGCCATTCTAAAATTGATGGAATCCAACTAGCCTACGCTACCCAACTGATGAATATTCAACCTGCTTTCAAAGACTCTCTACATGATACAATCTATCCTCCTTTTCATACCCAACTATGCCTACAGATCATGATTTTCTCGATCTCAACTTTTACTCTAACTCTTACATTTGTGAATTTCGACTTCTTGCGCTCAACTTGCACCTATACTTCTTCAACCTCTACAAAAATAAATTTTCACTTGTATGCTAAAGCAATGATTATTGATCTTCCCCACAAATGCAAGAACTTAAACACCCTTTTTGTGCTATACATTTGTAACTAAAACTTACAAAAATTTCTTTGGACATATCATTACTTTGTAAATTCTCCATTATTTTTGCATTCCTTTAAATACCACTTAAAACACTTCTAACCACTTTGGAGAGTTCTAAACATAACCAAAAAAGAGCCTTTGTCATTTTCCACTAGTTGACTAGAGAATGGCTCCTCAACATATCTAACCTCTAATATGTAGACTCAATTAGTATGTATGGATTTCCTAAGATTGTGTGGTAAAATGTTAAAACTTATTGACTTGACCTATTCTTTATGGTTCAATAGGGTCCACTATATCTTTAAAGAGGCAAGATTCTTATTCATCTTGTGTGCCCCATGCAATACCACTTTTACAACTAATTGTCTTTGTGATAACAAAGTAGATTACTTAGTCTGTCAAACTTACACAAACAAAACAACACACAAAATATCACAATACATGCACTTCAAACTATTTTTGGATGATGCAATATTGTCCAACCCTAAGATGTTACAACAATAAACAACACAAATGAAAACAAAAATTATATTGGTGCTCACATTAAGGATTGTATAGATGATTGATTCACCCTCCCAAGACAAGTTACTTCAACTTCAGTGATTCATGAATCTTATTTTAGCCCCTTATCCTTCTCGCAATTTAAGATATATCCCTTTACACTCACTCTATTAGGTTTTCTTTTCAATGCACTGATCAAGGATCTACGTTATTTCATCTTGTTGATTTTCAAGTATTTCCCTTTTTGAATCAATGTTGTCATGTCTAGCTATACTTTGACATCAAAAAGTAAATCATCCTTCCTAGAAAAGAATAAAGATTATACACGTTGAATATCAATAAGATATCCAATCCTTCTAGCAACTCGATTTCATATGGATTTTCTAAAAATTTGTACAGTGCACATGACAATCTTCTTAAGTTTCATCTTATTATATTTTCCCTTAGGGAGTTTCTCTTTCCTTAAGTGGACCATGACTAATTCACCTATAAAGTCTTCTCCCTCTAACACAAATATGTTTGTGCCTTATATTTGGCATTACTCGCCTTCAGCTATCTTTTGACTTCCACATGCAACCCCTCTTACATATGTGTTACCATAGTTTACAACGTCCCTCTAAAAAATACAAAAATCCTTGTTACGAAGTATCAGCTTCTACCTTGGTTTCCAAAACCTCATCAAGTGCAATGATGAAACCATTTTGTTGTTCATCCATCCAAACTTTCAACAAAAAATTTAACATCTACATGTGAAATCCCAAGAATGTTGCAAGTTGCAGTGAACATTGAGATTATGTTCATCTAGTTGTGATGTTGTTACCATGGAATTTTGGAATATAATTCCTTGACCATTGTGGGAAATCATGACAAGCTAGAGCCAAGGCACATTATCAACCAAGATGAAAGTATTTCAATCAAAGGCAATAAGATTTTATGTTGTAAACTCAACTTCTTATATCTCGTTCTTTAATAGTCACCAAACCTTGAGTATTTTAATGTATTCTTTACTAGATAATGCATAATAGAACAACATATACAATAGAAACATTATTCAAATTATAAAAAAAAATTCCCTAAAATCTAACTAAACCTAAACCTAACAAAATTTACCAAGTATGCACACTATGCAAGATTTCATGGACCATTTTCCAAATCATAAGGGGAAACTCCCTAAGATCTAACTAAGCCTAAAACTAATAGAATTTACAAGTGTGCATACTATACAAGACTTTGTAGGAGTTTTTATATAAATAAAGTGTAATGGCATAAATTTTCACCTAGGCAAATTTTCCATTAATTTACCCTCAGTTTAGCCTTACAAGTCCGATAATGTAAATACCCTGCTTGTCATATGTCCATGTCGTTTTGTGTCAATGAGGGAATTTTTGTCGGGGACGTGTGCATGTCACTTGGACATCCTAACAAGATTTCTACGTTAGGAAGCTGCAAAAACGTTACATTTCACGGCCACCTACGAATGTAATGTTCTCTACTAAATCTTGACCGACAAGAAATGACTATTTGCCTCCAATTTTTCCTTTCAAACTCAATTTTTCATTCACTCCTTCACTCTCTCCATTCATTCTTGCAACATTTGAACACTTCTCTTGGCTTCATTCTCACTCTCTCTTGTTGCTACTAGCTTTCTACTTGGTTTCTACAACTTCTCATTCCAGCGCCATTGTCATTTCAAGTTCACAAAGCTCTACCTCCTTGGCATGGTGATATTGCTCTCCTTCCTCTATCGACCTTAAGCACTTGTAGAAGGGAAGGAAATATTGTGTCCATTTCCTTACCTGCTTGTTTGCATTATTGTACTTGTAGAGTAACATCCAAGTTTTCATTGCTTTATACTTCATTGTGTCCTTTCTATCTACTTCTTTATTGCTTTTCTACAATATCATTGTTGATTGGTTGTTCGTGGAGGTGGGAACATCAAACAGGGGTTTGACTAAGGAAAAACATCAAAACACAACCCCAACATTGTTCATGTTACTGTGTGTAGAGGTGTTGTTCGTTTGCTTGGAGCTAGCTGACGAATTGGACCTAGAGTAAGTTGGCATTCTTCTTCTTTCTTTGTCATTTTTCTATTGAAGTAGCTTTTATAGTATTCTTCTTGTTGTACTTTTCATTTCCTTTACTTATCTATCAAATTGAAAAACTATAACATCCAAGTCGTCATAAGACTTCATGAGTTTTTGGTTGTTGCTTGACCCTCTGTCCATATAGGACACTAGCGCATATTTGAGACTCCAGCGTAGCATGCTAAAGTCTGACTCTTGCGTTGTTGTCCTCTAATAGTGTTTTTTGGTTCACAGTTTGAGACCTATGCAATCTGCTCACCCGTTTCATGAAAACACTTGGCATAATTTGAAGGGAAACAAAGTTTTGTTTGCCCCTCCTTTTTAGCTTGTCCTTCCTTAGATTTAACTTATTAGGTAGTCTGAGGTAGTTTAGGATAGTTCATTTCCTTATGCTTTTACATGACTTGAGAGCCTTGGGGGTGATGAATCCCCCTTCTCTACATTTTTGGTGAACCAGGCATGAACGTCCTTATTTTTGTTTCTTTGCATCAAGAAACTTTCTCTTGTGTCTTAGGTGTGTCGTAGATTCGTGTATCGAAAGGCGTTTAGCTTGCGACCCAATCTATGACCTCTAGATATGTAGCTAGAAAGAATCCTCGACATACAGGAATGGAATATAGGTAGGTCACTGTCTGCAAATTTAGTCACACAATCTTCTACATCCTCTGAGTTGGTTCCATCTAAGTACGTGAACATGGTCTTATTCACACGTATCCCTCCTTTTGAGAATGTGAGTGCAATTCCTAATATAATTTTCAGCTCACATGATAGGCCACTAAATAAGGAGCCTTCCCCATTATACATTCCTATCTAGATTAATGGCAATGTCGTAACTGGCATCTTGGTTGATCCGATGAGTCAGGTAAATGTGATAACAAAGGAAACTTTGTTCATAAACAGTTTATATAAGGAGAGATACGAAGAGTTGTAGACCACTCTCTGTATCCACAATGGACTCTCTAGTGCCTCTATGGATGCCATTTCTTTATCAGTCTTGGTAGGACCCAAGGTTGTTGATGTGTCATTTGTTGTGATCCCAGAGTCTGACCTATTCAAATTTAGGCTAGGAATCTCACGGAATCACCTCTATAGTCCATAAATTCTTAAAGTTCCCCCTTGAAGGCACTATGCACGTGGTGCATGACACTGGCTATAAACTACTAGTGTCATGTGGGGGCTTGTCTTTGGATCACTTTTGGTTTGCCCCAATCAGACCTCTCCCTTCAAGGGGAGATTTTTTATATAAGGCTTATGCTAAATATAAGATTGGGGGCTCGATGTTGAAGGTAAGTTATCCTGCCTCTCCCTATGTTATTTTCATAAAGGCTTCTATGATAGCGCAACAACAAATTATTTCTTCAACCCCATCAAAAGGGAAGGGGAAACTTGCTCTTGATTTAGAGCCTTCTCCTTCTGCATCTTCTACTCCACCTTCTGCTTCTCATCTCGTGGTGGCATCCTCAGTTCCTGCTCCTATGCCTTGCATGGGAAGTGCGATGGTGCTCACGTGGTGAAAGGCGAAGCGTCAGGCTTTTCAATTTCCTATGTTGCCCATAGTTCCTCGACCAGCTATTTATGGCAAGGGGAAGCCTTCCAATGGGTTTGTTCATGTGTCTCGACCTCCGCGACCTCCTACTATTCTTCCACCTATCCCTAGGACAACAAACGGGAAGAGGCCCACCACCAAGGCTCTTGTGTATGCTTCTCCTTTTGTCGTTTCTACTTTTGTGCCTCCTCCTGCTCCTACCCAGCAGACCACTCTTCCACCAGTAATGGTTATGAAGGATGCTCCTATAGTTGAGCAGCAGCCCCCCACCTCTTCTTAGGTCGCATCCTCTAATGCTCGTAGTCCACATACAAAAGGCTCTAGCCACGGAGTACGTTGCCTTGCAAAATACAAAGGGGAATCCAATTGCCTCTATCTATGCATCTCCTTCTATTTCTTTGCTTTCTTTCGTTGTTCCTACGTCAATTCCCATCCCTTTTGTCTTGCTTTCGGCTCCTTCGGCAGGTCCTAATGAAACTCACCCCAAAAGGGTGCAAGTCTTCATCACTCCCTCCATGGAGCCTTCTCTTTTAATGTCCCTCCTAGACATCCCTCCTTTTCTTGCAACCCATTTTCATGCCTCATACAAAGGTGGTGTCTTATGCGGTTGCCTCTAGTTTCTCCTTCACTTATGCTTCATACAAAGGTGGTGTCTTTGTGATGGAGGAAACCCCACTTCCCCAAAGTTTATCACTACCCCATTTGTTGAGGTCAATAGTGACTCTCAAGCACCTTATCTTTTTCCTACTAAGTTGATGTAGTGCACTCCTAAGAAGTACATGTTCAACTCAGTGGATGATATCTCGGCTCTATCCTCGATTTTTGTGAAATTGATGACCTTTGCTTCACAAGAACTCAGTGAATAAGACTACAATAGGCCTTCTTCCTTCATTCTTGTTGCAAGCGAATCAGAAGGTGTAGACACTGAAAAATGTCTTGGTCTGTGTCATTTTTCCATTGTCTTGGTCTTCTATTTTAATTTTAATTATTTTATTATTTTATTTGATCACATTCCTCTATTAATTAAATAATGTTAATTATTTAATTAATTCATTTTCTTAGTCTTTGTTTTCCTTTGATCAATTAAATAAATTAAATATTTATTTAATTGTGTCACTAACACCCTTTCCCTCTTGTTAGTGAATGGAATGACTTTTGATAGATAAATTAAGTAATGACTCTAAACCCATATTTGGCATCAATTGAAATCCGCTAACAGCTCTGAAAAGTCCACAATTGCATTTGTGGCTTTTCTCTGAATTTTGTTGAGGTACAGCTCCCTCGCTAGATTTTCAATGAATTAGTCTAATCCTAAGAAAATGATGTATGCTTTCAACCAAAAAGCAGAAAAGGTGACTAACGCTAGCTCATAAGTATGAAACTAACGCGGCAATAGAGGTCACAACCATTTATAATCAATGCAAAGATTGAGAATTCATGACTATCAAATCTAACTAGTGAAGATAAACCATATTGCAATAAATAAATGACATGTAGCTTATCTTTCAAAGGAGACACAGCTATATCATACGCGTAATACTAAGATCGGCATACAAGTATCATTTAATTCATAACACACCGATTACAAGCTATTACAGTCTGCAATAAATGTTATTCCTTCTTGATAACACCTCCTAGTGTATCAAAAAAGTCCCCTCCATCCTTTTTAACTTCAAATTTATAGTATGGCTAAGGACATTGGATAGGCACCAAAACTGTTACTAAAATAGCAACTTCTTGTATTCCAAACGTTCCTCAGGAAGTTGGTCAGAATAATGGAAATTTTGCAAGGGAATAAGTATTGACAAAGAAAATTTATCATAACCCTAGCAACAGCCGCCAAAGGACCAATCATTTCACCAACCTTTAATGCAACGCATAAGAATATCAAGCAGTGGCACGCGTGAGAGCTACCTGAAGGAAATTATAACTCAAATCGACGCAAGCCAACTATAAATGTGAATTAAATTACTAGCTTATCAAGCCTAGAAGAATGCACCCATGTCTAACCAAAACTCTATAAATTCAACTAGTGTCACCTTTCTTCCACAATCAATTGCATCCAACACAATGAGCTCTCAAAATGATGGAAACTCTGTGAATGACTACATTATCTTGGAGGAAATTGAATGTAGTTTGTTGTTTAGGTACACTTTTGATCAGCTGAAAGAGTTCTTCGTGGTGCAAAGCGAAGTGGAAGAAGAAGTGCTCTGGAGTATCCTTGGTGAGGTGTTTCTAAGCCATGCCATGTGCACAACACTACTATGTTGGAGCACTTCATCTACACAGTCATCAGGACTTCTGGCCATCAGGACTAGGGGGTGAGAGCAATAGAGCACCTGGTGAAACCTGAATTCCATCATCGCATCAAGGTGGCAATTAATGGATTCAACTATTATCCTCGAAATGGAATGATAGCTGACACCATCTGCATTACGTCCGCTATCCAGGATGAGACCCTAGAGGAGGTTGTGGCTCTACTATGCACTAGAGTGGTGAGGAATGATATGGGACTATTCATGCAATTCCTCCAGTCACATGAAAACTTGCTATCACCAGCTCAATTCGAACGCCTGCAAATTGTCATTAAGGGCGTCTATGTTCTGATGTTTGCTTTGTGCACCTGAAATGAAATGTCCCCTTTCTTTTGCCTCTTTTTGTGTCCACCATCTAGATTTTGTAACTGAACCAAAAGGTTTTGGCTATGCCAGTACGATGTAAAAACGTTTACATATATATATATAAATAAAATATCTCTTTTTGATGTTATTTTTGTTTTTATATGTATGGCTCTATTGTTCCTTGTTCATATCATGTTTGGAAAATGTTGGTTCTCTTTTATATATGCATTAGTTAGTACGTAGACTGGCTATAATTGGGTTAATCAACAAAACTCTTCTTAAGCAGCAAAAGCAGTGGTTCACAAAACCTAATAAAACCCCACTCAGGTTCGGGATAATCTAAAGAATGTCGCCTAAGGCATAACTTACGAATGAAGTTTCTAAATTCTGACTCATGACCCATCAATCGATTTCCCATCATTCGTGAATACACTTAGGAGAAAATGAAAGTTCAAACATGGTGAGAAAACACCACCTGATGAAGGACAAATGAGTTAGGCGGTAAAACAAGACGTTCAACGAACATACAAAAACCCCACCCAAGTTTGAAAAGAATAACAAAAGACCGCCCAAACATAAATTGGGTATAGGACTTAGGTGAAAAGATAGTATCTTGAATAGAAGTTAAGGAAACTTTATAGGTAACAGTGGCTTAGGCTGGGGACAAGGACTGCAAAGGATGGAGCAATGAACCCAAAATCATGAGCATGGACCAATCCTTTCCATTGGGTGTGGAGTCAAGAAGTATGGAGAAGGAAAAATAAAAGTAAACCAAAAACAAGACAAAGCAAGGAAAGAAAGCACCTAAACTACCAGCAAAACAAAATTGTAACTATGTACATGGTAGGAAAACCCTACCTCAAATGATTCCCAAGATAATCATGCAAACCCATTAACAGGCTGGGAGAAGTAGTTGCCTGTGTGAAACAATGTTGGATGATCTAAAACTGTGTGCACAACCAACTGCCAAATTGCAACTAAATTGTCATTAAATAAGTAAAACCAACACCCTGTAAAGACTTTCTAGGTAAATTCTCATGCTTTAAAATTCATTCCTCATTACATACTTCAGTGATCAAATGACCCATACCAGCATTGCCTTGCATGAAATCACCAAAATTTCCCTGGGCAATGTCAATTGTACTTCTTCGTTGCCCTTGATTTTCTAAATAAATGGAAACCAGCCCTCGAATTGGACATCCCACATACAAATCAGGAGACAAAGGAAATTCTTGGTCCCTGCATGTGGAAGCAATTACATTGTCTAAAGTTTTAGGACCCCAATTTGTAGTATGTGCAGTAGAAGACTCATTAGATCCCATTGTTGATTCATATGTCACAATCCCTTCTTTAAGTTCATCCACTCCATACATTGATTCCAATAACTGTTTTGAAACATTTGGACTTTGTATACTATTCTCTTCAAGATGAAGAGATTCAGAAAGTGGATGATCAGTTACCTCAGTTATAGTTGCCCTACCTTCAAGAATTTCATCAGTAAACTCAGACACCTCACAACCAAATTGTGAACCAGAAAAGAAGATGTGTGAGAATTTAGTTACCTTTCAGAGCTGATTTTTATTATCACCTTCAGTTGCATAATGCGTATTAACATCTTCAAAAGTAAATGTCACTTTTTCCAATAACTTATTGGTACCTTGAGTTTCAAGTTTTCTTTGGACTTTGTATCCCTTAAAGGTTTTCCCAATCTCAGGAAAATTACTATTGGAAATAATACTATCCTTGTCCTTATCATTTTTATGAAGAGCAATTGCCTTTATAGACCGATACAGGGCAGGAATTGGTCTATTTTCCACTTTTGATTGAACACTGATTTCATCTTCCCTCAGTGGGAGATTAGTATTTTCCTCTTTTTTCTCTGATCATGATCAACTTCAGCTCTTGGTGAACATTCATCTTCTAACGCTAATTGATTTTTTGAATTTGTGAAAAGAGGATTATTATGTGTTTTGAGTTCATTAAAATTAAAAAGAGGGTTAGGATGAATTGACCACACTTCTTTCCCCTGAAGATCATCATTCCTAGAACCATCATTCCCTTCCAAACTTAAACATATGTCTCTATTCTCCATTTCTTTAGAGTACAAAATTTCATATTTTGGAGAAAGAAGAGAGGTCAATGCCAGATCTTTCGAACCAGCCTCTAAAAGAGAGAGTTTATCAGAAGGAGTTAGAGCTAATGATGACCTTGCCTGCAGCTCATTATCTTCATCGTCACTAGATGAACTGTAATCACTTTCGATTTTGAAGGAGGTACATAATTTCAATGATAATCACTACAAAGCTAACCATTCCTTTCCCTAGGTAGCTGCATATTATCAAGGATTATTAAATTCACATTTTCTACAGTAGGGTGGCATCCAACCAGAAGCTTGGGAAGTGTCTCATAGCTAGTTTCAAGCTTTATACTTGAACTTAATTTCCACTTACCTACAATGATAAAATCATCCTCAACCTTCATTGCCTCTAGTTGGGCTTGCTCAATCCCTTGAATCTTATCTCTTTTTAGAAGTAATTGTATGTCTAGTTCAAGAGCAGAAATGAATACGTGGTACTGGATCTCAGCACTGGGCTTTTATGGGGCAGGAATTTTTTGAAGAGATCGATTGAAACGATAAACAAAATCTCTCATTGTTTCAGCTTTGTCCTTCATGGTCTGAAAGAAAAGACGCAGGGCAGCCGCAACATTAATTGGGATTCTGTAGCATTGGAGAAATTTGGTTTTAAGAACATGCAACCCGATGATGCTCCCTTTTTCAAGCCCTCTGAACCATTATGTTGCTTTCTCAATCAGTTTGTCAATAAAAATCCTTACAAACACATCTTCATCCTGGATTCTTAAAACTACACTTACAGTCGTCATAGCTAAAATATGGTCCTCATGATCTTGTTCATCCTAACCAGAGAATTTAGGGAACCCCTCTTGGATCCTTGAGGTAGATCATGATATTTTGATAAAGCAAGGGGGAAACTTGGTTGCACCAAAGATTTGAAGCCATAAACAAATAGACAAAGTCGCCAACTCACTTGGAGTAAAATTAAGGAAAAAAATTACTGTGGTGGACGAGCCGAAGGTGGATTATGAGGCTGATATGCAAGTGGGTCCCTTGGTTGACGTAGTGGTGGATTTGGCTAACAATTATGATGATGAGGAGGGTCGTCGTATTATTTGAATATCAACCTTGGGGATCGTTCAATCACAGGTTCAGGTGGTCATTGGGTCCATTCCTTCTCTTCTTCCAAGACAAAATTTACTTGCATATAATTTGTCACACTCCTATATCTCCATGCAAATGTATTTAATTGAGATATGATGTCTTCTTGCTCTGCTCCGGCCCAATCTAAGTTTGATTGTAAGATAGGAAATACATTATTATGAGGAAGTACCATCTTATTGCATGACGTGATGGCGATTGTCAGACTTCCAGTTGATTCTTCCCCAGTAGAGTCGTCAAAAATCTGTTAGCGAATGGAATGACTTTTGATAGATAAATTAAGTAATGACTCTAAACCTAGATTTGGCACCAATTGAAATCCATTAACAGCTCTGAAAAGTCCACAATTGCATTTGTGGCTTTTCTTTGAATTTTGTCGAGGTACAGCTCCCTCACTAGATTTTCAATGAATTAGTCTAATCCTAAGAAAATGATGTATGATTTTAACCAAAAAGCAGAAAAGGTGACTAACGCTAGCTCATAAGTACGAAAATAATGTAGCAACAGAGGTCACAACCATTTATAATCAATGCAAAGATTGAAAATTCATGACTATCAAATCTAACTAGTGAAGATAAACTAGACTGCAATAAATAAATGACATATAGCTCATCTTTCAAAGGAGACAGCTATATTGTACGTGTAATACTAAGATTAGTATACAAGTATCATTTAATTCATAACACACTGATTACAAGCTATTACAGTCTGCAATAAATGTTATTCCTCCTTGATAACACCTCCTAGTGTATCAAAAAAGTCCCCTCCATCCTTTTTAACTTCAAATTTATAGTATGGCTAAGGCCATTGGATAGGTACCAAAACTATTACAAAAATAGCAACTTCTTGTATTCCAAACGTTCCTCGAGAAGTTGATCAGAATAATGGAAATTTTGCAGGGGAATAGGTATCGGCAAAGAAAATTGATAATAACCCTAGCAATAGTTGCCAAAGGACCAATCATTTCACCAACCTTTAACGCAACGCATAAGAATATCAAGCGGTGGCACATGTGAGTTGCCTAATGGGAAATTATAATTCAAATCAACGCAAGCCAACCATAAATATGAATTAAATTACTATCTTATCAAGCCCAGAAGAATGCACCCATGTCTAACCAAAACTCTATAAATTCAACCAGTGTCAGCTTTCTTCCACAATCAATTGCATCCAACATGGTGAGCTCTCAGAGTGATGGAAACTCTGCAAATGACTACATTATCCTAAAGGAAATAAAATGTAGTCCGTTGTTCAGGAAGGGTGTTGCCACAGTAGTGGTTTACACTTTCTGGGAGATCCTGATTTTTGCTAAAATCACATATTTTTAGAAAATATAATGATTTAAGCCTTAAAAAGTTTCATTTAAAGTATTCCACTTAAAGAGGGTTTGATCAAACCACCATAGACCAAGCCCTCTTCGATAGAATCCCACTAGTTTTAAACCATACCTATAACGGAGTCTCCTTTACACCTATCAAAATGTTGATAAAAAACCACTTTTGATTTACCTTTTAGGGGATCAAATGAATTCATTTAAAATTTATTTTTTGTAAGTATGTAGTCCTTATTATAAGCTTCCAAAAAAGTATAACTTTAATTAAATTTAATTTGATTATTATATATACTTTTTATTTCTTGTGAATGTAGGTTTTTCACCGAAAATCAAGCTTTTTGTTCCACACGTGGAAAAATAGAAGATTATCAAAAAAAAAAATTGAAAAATGAGTGCACTAGATATTGAAGTCCTTGATCCAACAAAAATAAATAAATTGAATTTCAATACATACAAAAAAGGTTATGTGTTATATGGTCTGCCTATGTCTGAATTGTAACTGGTTTGATCTCAAAACTTGATTAAGAAAAATATATTCAATAAAACACTATGAAACCAATTGGAAGCACTAGATATCATAGTTACAAATCTAAATTCGAAAAAATTAGAATTTTATCCTTCATGGAAAAAAATTTGTGTTATATAGTGAGCGTCACTCCTTAAAAATGGTATTTACTGAAAAAAAAATTAGTTTTCAAAGGAGATGGAAAAAGAAGTGCAATCTGATTCCAAAATTTTTGGGAAAAAATATATTTAGAATTGACACACAAAATGTCACAAATCACTAGTTTGCATCATCTTCAAATTCCTCACAGTTTAACCAATGTAGGTGTCTGAAAGTGAAGATTTAGTTAGAAAAAATCAGTTCAGTGTCCAGTTTTCCCAAAAGTTGTAAACCAGTATTATGGGATCACCCGACACACTTTTGATCACCTAAAAGAGGTCTTCGTGGTGCAGAGCGAAGTGGAGGAAAAAGTGCTCCAAAGTATCCTTGGCGAGGCATTTCAGATCCAAGCCCATGTGCACAACACTACTATGTTGGAGCACTTCATCTACACAGTCATCAGGACTTCTGGCCATCAAGACTGAGGCATGAGAGCACTGGAGCGCCTGGTGAAACCTGAATTCCATCATCACATCAAGGTGGCAATTAATGGACTCAACTATTATCCTTGAAATGGATTGATAGCTAACACCATCTGCATTGCGTCTGCTATCCAAGATGAGACCCTGGAGGAGGTTGTGGCTCTGTTGCACACTAGAGTGGTGAGGAATGATATGGGACTATTTGTGCAATTCTTCCATTCACATGAAAACCTGCTATCATCGGCTCAAATCGAACGCCTACAAATTGTCACTGAGGGCGTTCATGTTCTGATGTTTGCTTTGTGCACCTGAAATGAAATGTCCCCTTTCTTTTGCCTCTTTTTGTGTCTGCCACCTAGATTTTGTAACTGAACCAAGTGGTTTTGGCTATGCCAATACGATGTAAAAACATTTACATATATATAAATAAAATATCTCTTTTTGATGCTATTTGTGTTTTTACATGTATGTGGCTCTATTGTTCCTTGTTCATACATGTTTGGAAAATGTTGGTTCTCTTTTGTATAGTGCATTAGTAATCAAATTGGCTATAATTGGATTAATCAACAAAACTTTTCTTAGGCGGCAAAAGTGGTCATTCACAAAACCTAATAAAACCCCACCCAGGTTTGGGATAATCTAAAGAATGTCGCTCGAGGCATAACTTGCAGGTAAAGTTTCTAAATTCTAACTCATGACCCATCAATCGGTTTCCCATCATTTGTACATCCACTCAGGAGAAAAGGAAAGTTCAAACATGGTGACAAAACACTACCTGATGAAGGAAAAATAAGATAGGCAGTAAAACAAGAGGTTCGACGAACATACAAAAACCCCGCCCAAATTTGAAAAGAATAACAAAAGACCACCCGAACATAAATTGGATATAGGACTTAGGCAGAAAGAAAGATAGTATCCCGAATAGAAGTTAAGGAAACTTTATGGGTAACACCTCTATAATTAAATAAATTTATCATTTATTTAATTATTCACTTGTCATTATTCGTCTATAGTTAAATAATTATTTTTAATTATTTGTCTATTCACTAATATTTTTCGTCCTTCCTTGGTTAAATAATTATTTAAATTATTTAACTCCCTCTCTTCATTTTCCCTCTATTAAATAATTAATCTAACTTAATTATTTAATTCCCTTGTGCCATTTGCTTCTATATTTAATCTTTAATGGTTGCATAATCATTTAAATTAAATATTCATTTTCCCTTCCTCCATAAATAAATAATCTAAAATGATTATTTATTCCTCTATTATCTTTTATTATTTAATTCCTCCATTTTCCCTCCACTCTCTCCTCTTTGAATCTTGACCGTTGATTCTCTGGTCTTCTTTCAATCTTGACTGTATATCCTTAGTCGTCCCTAGCCCACTACTTTGTGGTGCATGAATCCTCTACCATTGATCTTGGTATCTTTCTAGAAGATCAATCTTGTCTGTTCGTTTGAAATCTTTTCTATAAAAGGTCTTCTCTTCCATTTTTTTCCTAACAACCACATTTCTCCAAAGTTCTTGCATCTTGTCATTGTCATTTGTAAGTATTCCAAAACTTCAAAATCTGAGGGCAAAGCTTTGCAACTTAAGAAAGAATGGAGGAGAAGCAAGGGAGATGAAACAACTTTGATAGGGGAGTTTATCTTATGTTTTCATTCTTGTTTTCTCTCTTTTATCATTTCTACTCTCTTGTTTAGATTTGGGATTTTGGCTTAAATCTTAGGTAGAGTGATTGCTACTTTGTCTTAGCTATTTTGAATTTTTCAAATCTTACAGAAGCTACTGCCCTTGCTATCCCACCCTTGCAAGCTCATCCTCCCTCCCCTTATAATGATCTAGATTGGGAGCAGGAAGACTTGCTAATTGATGAAGACTAGGGTGGTGCCTCTTCTACATTTGTAGATTATATTTGTTTGTGAGTTTATGTTCCCCTATGCTTTTCTTCTTATGTTTATGACCCTGCTTGGAGGAACCTTGCTACCCTTGTAGGTACTTGGATACAAGCGTGAAAATCTATCATGCATTTCTTCTATTTGTGGACATCATCATTCTTTTGTGTCATAATTTTGTTTTTCGATATTGGGGATGATGCAAAGCATTCGGGGCATTTAGGCCTTCTTCCATGTTGACCCAATTTTTATTTTCACTTTGTCTTCATGTGCTTTTCATGTTCTAAGAACTTTTGGGATTGATGACCATTCATACATATACCATATTATATCTATCTATTTGTATCTATGAACAATTCTGGCCTCGAATTCTCAAATCCCCCTGTCTCTTGATTCCTTCATCTTTGTCTGTCTGCTTCTTGATGTTGTGGTTCTTATGTGTTGTCCCTCACGTGGGTGAAAACATACCACGAATACATCTCGCCATGTATCTCATGTCGCATCTTTGCCTCTCCTTTCTCTCCTTAGGATTTCATGTGCCTCTCTATGTAGCACACACCATCCTAAGGGGGGCTACCATGTTTTTCTAATTTTCAATCAAGCAAATTCTTTCAAAAGGATTCCTTGGTGTCAAATTTTCTTTACAATAAATTCCTTGACAAAAGAATCCCTTACTGAAAAAAAAGATCTCTCATTTTTCAAAATGTTGCATTCTCTCAAAAAGGACTCCTGGACGAAATTTTCTTTCAAAAAGGATTTCATAGTGAAAGAGTCTAAAAATTTTCCTTTTGAAAAAGGAGCACTTTTTTCTAAAATGAAAGGGTCTAAAAACTTTCCTTTGAAAAAGGAGCATTCTTTCCAACGAATTCCTTGACGAAAAATATTTCAAAAGGATTTCTTGATGACAGAATCACTTGCAAAAAATGGTGTCTTTCAAATGGTGTGTTCCTTCAAAAAGGACCCCTTGGTGTCTTGATGTCTAGAAGGGTTCCCTACTAAAAGAATCCCTTTTGAAAGAATTCTCCTCAAAATAATTCTTTGGTGTCTTGCAATTTGTGTCTTCTATTTGATATTTGATGTCTTGTGTCATGCTGTCAAACATGTTATATCTCGACGTCTAGCTTGGGGGAAGCCTGACTAGACCTGTCTTTTTTGTGACTATCCTGCAATGCAGTTTGCAGCAACCACAAGCTTATCTATCTGATCAATGTGTGTCTTGTATCTTACCTAATCAAGTTGTGTCTTATCATGTCGGCTTATGTCTTCTTGGGTCTTATGGATGAGTGTCTTATGATTAGCATTTTTTCCTAACATGTTTGTTTGCAGCCTAACATGTTTGTGGTGAGATTGAGGCTAGCTTTGCAAGATTGAAGACCCATGTCATCTTCACATCTTGGTGGAGCTCCCTCTTTCATGTCAAGGTACGTCGGATTGAAGATCTGCTTCCTCAACGATCTTGGTATATTCTCTTCAACCTCTTTCTTCTTTAGCTCATATACACATTGACATGTATGCTCGCTAAAGTGGGGCAAAATGTAATGACATAAATTTGCACCTAGGCAAATTTCCCATTAATTTACCCTCATTTTAGCCTTACAAGTCCAATAATGTAAATACCTATTGCTTTTATCCTGCTTTGCCCGCGTGTCCCTATTGTTTTGTGTCAGTGAGGGGATTTTTTTCAAGGACGTGTGTGCGCCATGCAGACATTTGTGTGTCACACTAGCGTCCTAACAAGATTCCTACATTAGGAAGCTACAGAAACAATATGTTTCCTTGCCACCTACGAATGTAACATTCTCTATCAAATCTTGACCAATGGGAAATGACTATTTGCGTCCAATTTTTCCTTTCAAAATCAATTTTTCATTCACTCCACTCTCTCCATTCATTCTTGCAACATTCTTGATCATTCTAACACTTCTCTTGGCTTCATTCTCACTCTCTTGCTACTACAAGATTTCTATTTGGTTTCTACGGCTTTTTCTCGTTCCAGGGCCATTGTCGTCATAGGTTCACAAAGCTCTACCTCCTTAGCGTGGTGATATTGCTCTCCTTCTTTCTCTATCGGCCTTGAGCACTTGTAGAAGGGAAGGTGATATTGTGTCCATTTGCTTACTTGCTTGTTTGCATTATTGTTCTTGTAGAGTAGCATCCAAGATGTCATTGCTCTCTACTTCATTGTGTCCTCTCTATCTACTTCTTTATCACTTTTCTACAATATCGTTGTATATTAGTTTTCTATGGAGGTGGGAACACCAAAACGAGGGTTTAACTGAGGCAAACCTCAAAACACAACCCCAAGATTTTTTTTGTTACTGTGTGTGTAGGTGTTGTTTGTTTTCTTGGAGTTGGCTAGCAAACTGGACCTAGAGTAAGTTGGCATTCTTCTTCTTTCTTTGTCATTTCGCTATTAAAGTAGTTTTTCTAGTATTCTTCTTGTTGTACTTCACATTTCCTTTACTTATCTATCAAATTTAAAAACTATAACATTCAAGTCGTTAGTAGACTCTATGAGTTTTGGTTATTCCTTGACCCTCTATCCGTATAGGACACCAACGCATATTTGATACTCCAGCATAGCACACTGAAGTCTGACTCCCACACTATTGTCCTTTGACAAAGAGTTTTCTAGTTCACAGTCTAAGACCTGTGCAATTTGCTCACTCATTTCTTGAAAACATCTATCATAATCTGAAGGGAAACAAAGTCTTGTTTGTCCCTCCTTTTCAACTTGTCCTTCTTTAACTTATTTAGTGGTTTAAGGTAGTTTAGGGTAGTTCATTCCCTTAGGCTCTTCTATGACCTAGGAGCGTTGGGGATGACAAATCTCCCTTCTCTACATATAGATATTTGATTGACTATGTTTTTTGCCCCAAATGCAAGAACTAGGTTGTCAACAGTGAAGTCTTGGTACAAGATTTTTAGATTTAAGAAGGATAAACTATCAAGTGTAAACAATAAAACTCAACTTCTTATTGACTAAAGCAAAGACCAATACTAGATTGTAAAAGGCCTCAAGGTTTGAGGGTAAAGATCAGATACAATGGTTAAAATGGTGTGTTGAATATAGGTAGCAACACAAAAAAAAAAAGAATGTAATTAGTAATCAACTAGGATGGAGAAAAATTGCATTTTTGGAGGGGAGAAAAATATTTGTGCATCTTCTAGAACAACTCAAAAATAAGATCAAATGTCACAAATATGATTGCTTACTAGATATAGCTATTTGATCATATGAAAGCATAATCGCAGACTCATTGTACAATATCTACTAGAACCAAACCATAAAGCTATTGCCAATTTTCAAAGAAAAATGAATCTAAGTACTTCAATTTTGATTACTCTATAAAATCAGAAGAATTTTTTACTCAATGAATAAAGAGAATTTGTATTTGTAGTGTAGAAAAATGTATCCCTCAACATTTTCACACTTGTTTGGGCCCTCCCTACTAAAATTGGGCTTCTTTATGCCTTATTTGGTCCTATTTTGCATCCACAAGCCCTAATTAATGCATCTTTTTGAGGATAATCTCGACATATATCAAGTGACCAATCAAAATTTAATGATTTTGGGTTGTATGGTCCAGATTTATTGATCTGGGACTCATACGCCACCTTGGGCGTATGGGTCCCACCTAGGTTTCGAGGCCTAGATCTAAATTTAACATTAAACTAAACATTTCTTGAAAAATATGTCCCAAGCTTAGCCTAATGGGACTAATATGCCACAACTGGCGTATGATTCCTTCTTAGCTTACACCTAATTTAAATTCACATTCTTGGTGGGATTTTATTCTCCTAGATCTGATGTCGGCTTGTAGTGTTGTAATTTCAGGAAATTTGGCATTAACAAGTATAAATAGAAGGTTATTTCACTCGTTTTCTCCTAGCACTTTTTGAGATCAAGCATTCTAGCAAGTTTATGATTACATAAGCATTCAAGAGCATTCAAGAGTGTTTATCAAACATTTTGGAGCATTATTTAAGTATCAAGCATCATGTCAAAGTCATCATGCATCATGTTTGTTTTTGAGCTAACATTTGTGATGTAGGGTTTTATGACTCAAGCAAGCATTCAAATCAAGATCTATAACATTCAAGCAAGAGTCAAGATCTGCATTTATGCTAGTCATTACATACAAGATTGCAACTTTTTGTTCAAGGGTTTGGTGAGTTGCAACATAGCTTATTTGTTCATTCATCATTCTTTCATTCTATTTGATTTCATTTCAAGGTTTGATTACCAAAACGGGGTTTGACCAAGGCAAGCCCCTATCCACTAACAAAACAACATTTTTTCCCTCTCTTTTATTTGTGATTGCGGATCTAGGTGGTTTAGATTGAAGATCCATTAAAGAGCAAGATTGGAGAAAAAAATTCAAGTTGTTAAAATTGTCATCTACTTTGCAAGATCATGGAAAGTCACTTACAAAGCAGAATTCAGTGTTTCAGAACCAGAGATTTGGCAGGAGGAAAGATACAGCAGAGCACTTGAGGATATCAAAATTTCGAAGCAACCCTGATACTGGGACTAAATCGCCACTTGTGGCATATGAGTCCCAATATACCTATTTTCAGACTTTTCCTGTAGATCTTGATTCAACAGTTCCAAATTCTGGTTTTGGCCCGAAACCCTAAACTAGGACTAAATCATCCCTACTAGCGTATGAGTCACAGTGTGCATTAAAATCAGCATTTTTTAGATTGTAGATCTTCATTCAAGCTCATTCAAGTTTCCAGGTGCACCTCTATTTTTTATGTTAGAGTTATCATACATTAGCTAATAATTAATTAATCTTTAATTGATTATTAGTCTATTTTTTTCTCACACACTTTAGCTAAACTTAGGAATGCTTTATTAGTTGAGTTAATAGTAGATCATTATGTCACATCTCATGTGATGTTGACACTTGTCATGATTTGATCTCTTTCTCATTCAGGGCTTTTCTCTTATAAGCATTCAACCCTCTTTGTAATTACTCTCGGATATTATTCATGGGAAATATCTAAAGCTTTCAATTTCTTCTTGAAAACTTCTTCTGTAACTTTTCCTTGTTGATGAATATAGCAATTCTTGTTTGGAGATATCTTGTGTGAAAGGTGTCTTTGTTTGTTGTTTGATCCTGTGGCTCGTGGTTTTGTGCTTGTTTCACAATTCTAACATGGTATTAGAGCATGGATTCAGCAAACCTCTTCTCGATTTATGAGGTTTTCTTCTTTAACAAGGGTTGTAGGCTTCAAATCTGAATCCCCTTTGCTATTTTGCAAATTTTGAAGGTGGTCGTGTTTCGAAGCATTTTTGTGTGAAAATGACCTTGTCGTTGGATCCAAAGTTGTCGAGTTTGTTTCGCCTGATTTTGATTTCGTTTGTCAAATCTGTGAAGGTTTGGAAAAAGGGGTTTTTTTGCCAGATCCAACCTAGGTGCCTGATTTTTCGGGGCATTTTGAGCACAATGGACCTCACCGTTGTGTCTAGAGCGGCCAAAAACCCTGAGATCGACTACCAAATCATTGAATTTTGAGTCGGGAGCTCTTGAAGCAAAAAAAATTTGTACAGGGGCCCATACGACCCTATACGAATTCGCGTGCACGAGGTTCGAAAAAAAATTGTAAAAATCTAAAAGGTTGGGCATTTTGTTTTTTAAATTTCATTTTTCAAAATTTTTAAAAACATATAATTTTACAAAAGTTGCATTGAATTTTTTTTGGTGGGGGCAACTATTTTTTTGTGGGAAATAAAAGTAGGGTACAAAGTACTCTACTGCGAACTCAGCCGCACGGCAGGGCACCATACCCTGCACAGGCCCGTCTAGCGGCATCATTCCAAAATGGTCGGCGGTTTTCATCCCGGCATTTCTCCTCTGCCTGATGCTCTTCACACTGACCGGCATCCATTTTTATGCCAACGGCACCAAATTTTCACATCTGACATTTTTCTTTGCCAGCGGCATCTCTAAACTCCTAGCGGCCTTCCTGATTTTTCCGACAAGGTTTTTTTGAAGATTCTGAGAGAATCTTCTATGATTCTAGCATGCACAACCTAGCAACCTCCCTTTTTTCTGGCAGGGCCTTCTTACTGGCAATGTATTGTTTTCTTCCACCGACAACGACCTTTCAAAAGGAATATTCCATCTTTTTAGGCATTTTCTAGCTTCCGAATTTTGGCAAGGGGAGTCAATTTTTTTTCGCCGGCAACAAGGAATATTCTATGAATATTCCGTTGATATCAGCATGACATCATTCGTACGACCTAGGGGTTGGCCCCTTTTGACCCCCTTTGTGCCCTAAAAGGGGTTTTTTTTCTTTTGGTTGTATCTGGGGCATACGATATCATTTTTTAGAAAACGAGATATCATCAGAAAGCTGGTTCCACCAACTTTCCAGTGGTGTGGGTCTCATCGCTTTATTTTGGATTTGGTGCATTCTACAGCCTATTGAAGTCAAAGGAGCTGTTTTTAGTCTCGAGCTCATAACTTTTGACCAGTTTCTTCATTTTTTGCTATCTTAGCGACATTGGAACCGTCTTTCAAAGCTCTTCAGTTCCAACCATGCATTTTTTCAAAATTGTTCTCCAAGTACATTTTATTTAGATTTTTTTTGTTTTTGCACAATGGTGAATTACTTAGACGTTTTAGCTCATGGAAACTTTTCGTTTGCGTGGGATGACTTGTTTTTGGCTGTTCTATATGTATTTTTAGTATTTTGTCATGTTTAGGCATTGTAGACATCTTTTTCATGGATGTACTCAATTTGTAAACACACTGAGATAAAGTGACTTTGTATTGCACCTGTATTATGGGATCTTACACATCACTTTATGTCTTATTATACTCGCACTATGATATATAGTGCCATGGGGGTTGATGTTTGCCTTTGTTTGCCTTCATACCTTTCTCATGCGTATGTGACTTTTGTTTTCACATCCTTTCTATCTACTTGTACTTTCATGATTGCACCTTCAGATGTTCTTGGTTCCTCTTCATGCACTACTTTTTGACATTCAATTTCAGTGTACATGTCATGCCTCTCCCTTTTCGGCATTATGGGGAGGGGTTTCTACTATTGGTGTTAATGCTTCTTTGGTTTTGCGTTGGAGTGAGCTATGTATACAATATTTGTTCCTATGTACTAGGCGGATGCAGCGGCTGGTTACCCATGCATTTCGGTGAGATGGAGCACTTACCATACGGACACTCTTGCATTCCTATTTCTGGAGGCGACCTTCCATTTTCACTTGATCAATTCTTCAGACTATTGGTACTTGTGCCATCCGTATCTTTGAGTTCCTGATGTTTTTCCTTGGCTTGCCATTGGATTCGAGTAGTGTCATTGAGGGCACTCATGCAGATTCTTGTCTTTTTTATCCTGATCATCATTTGTTTCAGAGAGGGTTTTTCTTTCAGCATTTCAGCAGTCATTTTTCGACAGTGTTTGCAACTTCTTCATGCCTCTGTGGTATTCTACATGTTCTTTTTCAAGACTTTGTTTGGTTGGAGGCTTCTCAGTCCTTCACACTTTGATTTGGAGGCTTTTTAGTCATTCAATCGCCTTTGATCTTTTTTTGGAGTAGAGTTTTTCCCATGAGGTTTTCTCTATTTCTCCACATTATAGATATCTTGTGTTTGTACATGGGTACCTTACTTGGCCTTGTTTTTCGAGACCCATTTTGCATTCTTTTTAGGGTTTTTAGCTACTCCATAAGTTCATCTTAAGGGGGGGTGCTAGAGTTATCATACATTAGCTAATAATTAATTAATCTTTAATTGATTATTAGTCTAATTTATTCTCACACTTTAGCTAAACTTAGGAATGCTCTATTAGTTGAGTTAATATTAGATCATTGTGTCACATCTCATATGATGTTGTCATGATCTTATCTCTTTCTCATTTAGGGCTTTGCTCTTATAAGCATTCAACCCTCTTTGTAATTACTCTCGAATATTATTCACAGGAAATATCTAGAGCTTTCAATTTCTTCTTGAAAACTTCTTCTGTAACTTTTCCTTGTTGATGAATATAACAATTCTTGTTTGTAGATCTCTTGCGTGGAAGGTGTCTTTGTTTGTTGTTTGAACCTGTGGCTCGTGGTTTTGTGCTTGTTTCACAATTCTAACATTTTATTGTTCTAATTTGAGTTCATTTCTAGGTCATTTGTTTAAGTCTTGCATATCATTCATATTTCTTGTCTTTCCAAGCCTTAGCTTGGTGGTTTAACCCTTCTTTAGTCTTCAATCACACCCTAGAACACCTTATTGCAGATCTCTTTCCCTCATTCTATCATTAGATTGAGATCTCTAAGGCATCCTTGAATAAACTTGAGTGAAATAGGTCCTAAACCCAAGTTCCATCTCCTAAAAGAGAAAGAACCCCTATTTCCAAGGTTTCAGTATTACAAAATCCAATTCTAGTTGTTCCCAAATCTTCATTAGAACTAAAGAAAGCAAAAAAACTTGATGAACTTTATCCTCTAGAAATAGTTAAACAACATATTGAAGAAATGTGGGAGTTTAAAGAGATTAAAGTAACAAAAGACTTTGATATTGATGCTTATGTGATGAAACGTCTCAAGAAGAGAGAAGAAAAGAATGAAGGAAACTTGCAAAAGCACAAAGAATTGAGGAAAAAGTAAAACAAGAAGAAACAAAAACAAAAACAAAAACAAAAAAGAATGAGAAAACTAGATTAGGTAACCACTCCAAAAGAGTTAAAAATTTAAACAAGAAATTCAAGAGAAAAGATCAAGATGGCTAAAGAAAAGTCCAACATTTAATTGTAAACAAAGGTTTGACAGAATAACACTAATAAATGTTGATTATTGGTTAAACCAAAATAGGTGAATATCACACAATTACAAAAAATAAATTTTCAAGCAATTTGCACAGCCACTAATTAATGAATTGCAAACATCAATTTGAAGTTTGACACTCAATTCAACTTACTTTGTGAAAGCACAATATACAAATAATAACTTTTGTTGAACAATTGGTGCTATAACATAAGCCTAGCATCAACTCTTATTACAAATTATATGCTCAAAGCACTTATTTAAAGCTCTCCAAAGGCAACTTTAAGGAATAAAATAATAATATAATATTCCCTAAAAAGTGTTGCTTAAAAGCAACCCTATCCCTACCTACTAGAAAAAGGAAATAAAACAATTAAAGCAATCTTGACCTAAAACAAATAATTAAATACAAAAGCTTTAAAATAGTCTCATTTCTATCTCTTCTAAAAATAGCAACTTTTGCCACATTTTCAAAAATCAAAAATGTCTTTGACTTGCAAACACAGCTAAACCTTTTAAACTTGGCAAACTTTTCCCTCGAACCAATGAAGCTTATCACAAACTTATAACTTGATTAACACTCCTATGCCAATGCAGATGCTTTGAAATTGAAAGAATCAATCAGCTAAAAGTTTCACTAGACCATCTAGTGATTCGAAACGAGGGTTTTGGAAAGCCTCAAGGCTAGAAACAAGGATTTAGAAGCTTTCACAAAAAATCAGCATAGAAAGATGCTCAAAGAACTAATGCAAGTTACCATGAAACCCTGGTATTTCACCCTCAGATCTGCTTTACACATGAAATCCTAGCAGATGGGCAACACTAGTAAAACCATGATGATACCTTCTGGTTTCTCCTGAACCAAAATTACTATGACATACAACCAACTTCACTGTTTGAATGACAACTTCAAAGGCTTAGAAACTTGCATATCAGCAAACCCGAACTCTTGTGAATGCTCACTTTATTTATCTTCTGTTGTTGATTAAAGAAACCAATGTTTCAAAGATGGAAAACTCAAGCTTTCGGTTGACATAAGAGGGCTATTACAAAGTTGCACGTGTTGTTATCTTTTATTGCTCAAGTGTCCTTTAATATAATTGACTGGAAACCTTACTTTTGCTGCTGTACGAGACTTGAAAGTTGAAACCCTATCGATGTAAGGAACCTCGTAAAAACTAGTACCAAATCTGCACTTGAATTCTGCCAGCTGTCCATTTCAGATCTGTATAGCACTCAGCTGTCATCACAAAGGCACTGAAAAAACCTCCAAAACCTGCACCAATGGTGGAAAGAGAACCTTGCTTCAGATGCAAAAACAAAGTCCTCACAGCTTTCCTTTATAGGAGATGAATTACATGCTTTCAGACCATTTTTTTGCTTTAATTCTTTTACATGGGCATTGGAAATTAAATGCTGGCTGATTTCAGAGTTTTAAGGTGGCACCATCACTCAAAAATTGTAACATCCTCCATGTCTTAGCACTGTTTCTGACTGTCACCATTCACTAATGTTCATGCCATGGTTAAGTCATGGTTTTAGGTTGGCTTCACCACTGAAAAAGTGCAATTTTCTTCATGTTTTAAGCTGTTGTGTTTCACTACAGTCATTGCCCTATTTGTCACAATTTTCCTTTGGTTTCACCACCTCAAAAGGGCGCCCAAACTGCATAACTTGACCTCTTCAACACTCAGCATGGTTTCCTAATGAGTTTGCCACCTTTGGTTAGGCTTTAACTAGCTTGACCACTCATATTATGAGCCAATCTCTAAGTCTTCAATCTCTTCTCTTTGGCAGAGTTTTGTAGCTTCTTTCCCACTTTATCAATAATTGGGCAGAGTTTCATGCTGGTTGAACCAACAAAAAACGGTGCTCAAATGACTTAAGTTGCTCCTTGCAAAGCTAGCACACTTTTATGAATGATCTGCGACCTGCTGGTCACCATTTTCTACTGGCAATGCCATTGAATTTGTGCTTGGTATTGACTTAATCAATTTCTTCCTCAGATGCACTTCACTAGTGCTACAGCCACTTAGTCATATTTCAAGCGAAGTTTGCTAGTGGTAATGCCACCTTATCCCAAGTGCTGGGTGTGGATATGAAGGCACTTTGCAACATCCTTTTTTGCTGGGTGGAGTTCTGCTAAGCCCCTGCCCTCCTCTAACTGTTGTGGAGAAAATTGGTGACTTAGCCACACAAAAACTGCGCCAACTTCCAGCTGCCCTTCACCTTTTTCTACTAGGCGTGATTTACTTGATTAGTATCTTTTGCTGAGATTTGGTGAGGTTTCTCAAGTTAAAACCACTTAAAAATGTGCGTCCATATTGCTGATTGTGCTTTGTAGATTATGCTCTTGTTTTGCTATTTTTATCTTGCTTTTTGTATGCTGCTGAGGAGGAATGAGAGGATTGAAAACTTTAAGTCATGAAAATACACAAAAACAATATAGTTACAGACCCAATCGGCCCTAATTAGAAAAGTCAGGTCAACTATTATTGTTTTCTGCTGTAGGTCAGCCCAAATTGTGAAAACCCTGTTTCTTGCTAGAAAAATTTTCAAATTTCAGATGGGTACCAACAAAATTTAAATTGAAAAGAAAGAAGAAAGAAAAAAAGCTTGGACCTTTTGATATAAAAGTTACTGCTTTGGATCTTGCAAATTTGCACAAATGCACTACAAGCTACCTTTAAAATATAACTAACATTTTCAAAAAAATGATTTAACAGAGATTTTTTACGTTATCCTTATTAGAAAAGATCCTGATGAATAGCTTATGAGTAGAGCACTGTAGGCTGGAACCATTGAGAACATACATATAGGGTTTTGTCTGCCATGGGCAGAGCTGAGTCACAGAGATTGTGTAGCAGTAACTTGACATCCCTATTGACTAATGAAGATTTCATATGTGCTAAGGAAGTGGAAGTGTGTATTCCATTATGTGGAATCTGGTAGCTTTCAGACTCTATAACCTTGAAAGTGTGTATAACATTGCTTGGAAGCTGGTAGCTTCCAGAATTCATAATTCTCATGTTCTATAATGTAAGGAAATATTTTCACGGTTATCGGTTGTTTTAATTAGTTGTTTTATTATTTATTAATTCTAACCACAATAATCAGACCTAAAATATTCATTTCAATAGGGATAGACCGATAAAAAGGTGGAAAAAAAATTAAAAATTAAAAATTTAAGTGTAAAAGTTATAAAATCAATGAGTACAAACATTAGTAATGTGAAAATTTTAAACATTTGATTGGTCATTTGGAAAAGTTGATTTGAATTCAATGAATGCCTCCAGTAGGAACTAATAATAGAATTGACTGATCAACACATTACTAGTTGATGGATTGTTATGAATACTTCAATGGGTACTATCTGCCAACTTAGCAAGTATTTAGATGATCTTACATTAAAATTCTAAGATAACAATTTGAAAATCACTTTTCATGATCTTTCCAATCTATGGGTATGGTTCTAAAAGCTGCCATTACTGCAGCAACTTTGCATGTAAGGAATCCTGCAGCTCCAGCTAGAAGCTCTTGAGGTTTCAGAGTTATCATGACTTTTCCAGAGGCATATCTTGATGTTAAAAACAAAATTGCTATAATCCACGATAGCCTTGTCAGTGGTCCCCTGAATCCTGAAAAGACATCTTGAAACTTTTTATTTTCTAAATTTGACTTGGTATCAATCGACAAGTTTGAAATTTCCATGTCCATGTCTTGTCCTTGCTTTTCTACCCTTGATCCTCTACTAATATCATTGTCCTGGAATAATGAATTGTTTTTAGCAGGACCTGAGTAACTCTGGCTCTCAAAGGAAGGAGGCCCAGGCAATTTGTCAACAGCCCTTTGCAATAGTAGCAGATAGATAAAGCCAAAAGTCCCACCTATTGCAAACCCATTTGAAATCTCTTGGTTACCTGCAACTGCTGCAATGAACGTGCCACTAGCAACGAGTATAGCATTGTATAGAAGCAAGGATATTTTTAAATCTTTATAATATTTCAAACTCGCTTGCTGTAATTTTCCAACATCTTTAGAAGATATCATTGTTCCAGGTATATTAGAATTCAGAGACTTTGTCCACATGTCACTACCAGATACTTCCTGTACTCCAGAAGGCCTCAGCTCAACTGCTGAGTCACCACCCTCTCCAAGCATAACTTCATTGGTCTGGAAAATATAGTACAATCCAATATTTTCACAATTTTGTTTTTGTAGATTATCAGTTCTTCTATCCACCTTTTGACTTGGAGGTATGACCAGAACACTTACCCTGCTTAATCTCCAAGAACCTGGATTACAAGAAAATTGGATCGGAGAAAAACAAAGGTACACATACATCAATGATTAATAATGGTGTGCAATTTTATAATAACCACTGCAATGTACATGAGATTTTCACAGTCCGTTAAATTGAAAGCAAAAGCTTCTGGAAAAAACTGTGCAAACATATTATACACAGATGTTTCCAGAAGCTTTTAACTTTCAATAACCACAGCAGTTTAACATCTTATCATGTATATACTAGACCAACTATATTTCTTTTTATTTTTATATGTAGAAGATGCAGAATTCACTATCAATAGCATTGCAAAACAGATTCTTGTAATTTCATTTACAGTGCTGAAGAGTCACAAGCATATTTATCATTACAAACCTGATTCTGGACCAATCCAAAGAGCTACAAGCCTCCCTATGTCAGGTCCCCAAAATGTCAAACCATCCACTGAGCCTCTCTGAAAATTAAGTCTATCATAATTTCGTTGTACAATCTTTGACATGTCTGAAGATAACATTTGAGAAGTGGGCAAAAGTGCTGGAAATCTTTGAATGATTGAATTCCCATTCTCCCCAGTTATACAGACTAAGATTCCAGCATTTATATCATTCAAATCTGAAGAGGAATCATTGCTTGTAGTGAATTCAACTCTGTAAAGGGACTGAGAAAAATCAGATGAAGAGTGTAATTCCTCTTCTAGTGAAGCTGTCAGATTACAGTTGGCTGGGGTAGATGGTAGAAGCTTTAGAGGCTGCACAAAGGCTTCAGAAGCTGCAACACCAAAGAGACAACCTTCATAACCATTTAAAAGAGCAATAGATGAAGAAGAAACATCTAGCATTTTCAAATTTAGAAAAACTATAAAAGGATGCTATGCAGATAATATAGAAGTATTAATTGTAGAAAAGCTTGTGGCATAAATAAGAAAAGGCAATTCCAAGGTTTTGGAGGGTTTAACTTTTGGACATTCTCATTGTAGCTGGATGGTTCAATTAGTGTATTCTTTGCAAGGAGGGGGTTGACCGCTACCTGCACGATGATTGATGAGAAGAAATGTCTAGAGAAATCTCTCAGACTGAAATAAGTATCATTGTTAATAATAAGCATAATCATTTTGGCTCAATAAATAGATAATGTTTTATGAGCACTTTGATGTGTGCAAATGGTTAAGTGAAATGGAGAAGTGAGGTGAAATAACTTAGACTAAAAATGCCTGACCAAACATGCTCTATGTGGACATCACCTACAATAAGTCTCGCAAATCCATGTAATACTGAGTTGAGATAATCATGCATCAATAATATATTACTAAGTCTTAAAATGCATAATCAAGTGTCAATGATGTTATGAGGTCACAAGTTTATTACGAAACCATCATCCAATTCAGCAAAGAGTTAGCTCACAATATATTATAACCGGTTATAAGATATTACAGAAGTGCTCACTGCAGGTGAACTTCACTATCCTAGTGGACTCACTGCCCACAAAAAGAAGAAAAGATAGAAGAGAGTGATGGCTCACAGCCAAAATGATCTGTTACAAATGCATCTACCACATGCTGGATTATAGTTCCATTGATGCTCAATATACAAACTTTACGCACTTCATACTGATCTACACTAACACTTTGTTTTGCTCTGCATTCGCATCATCTTTGCATCATCTACACATCACATTTCATCTTTATCTCCAAAACACCAAAAAAGATCTTACATATATATCAACTTTATCCACAAACACCTACAACATCAATTAGGTCCGCATAATTAGATATATCATACAAAATATGCAAAATATAACTTGTCAGCTCAACATACACATATACATACTTTGCGTCATGATTCAAAACTTATAACAAATCCAAATAGGTCGGCATGGACCTATAATAGATCCCACATAACAGATCAATACTTCTCAAAACTCCGCAATACCCAAAACTTATTAGGTCAGCACCGGTAATGACCTAACATCAAATTTATCAACTGTTCAACCTCAAACCAATATGCGGACCTCAAAACTTCATGCCACTTGGAATATAGGCATTACTGACACCTGTCAACATCTCCACAAATCCACAAAGCCAAATACCAATCCGTGGAGAGATGCAGATCCTCCAAAACATACATATTGTACTGGTAACACTGTAACTGCCAAACCGGAACTTTTGTCATTCATAACTTCAACACCAAAGACTAAAACACTATGAAACTCAAGATTTGGACTCTTCTAACATCCAACAAAATTACACCAAAACCACAGAGCGAGATTCTACACAGCAGACCAATGTGGACCAAAATACCGGATGTCCTATACACTGAAAACATTGTTTTTTTTTAATGAATAGGCATATATCTATATTAAAAATAAAGATAGAAATACATATTCATGAAAAAAAGGTGGGTGGTAAAAAGGCACACCCCGAGAGTCACATGGGCATAGCCCAAAAGTCCAGAGTCATATGGGCCGAGCCCAAAAAGCAAGAAATATTACAAACACAATAAAATAAAAGGCCGTCAAGCGGCCATAGCAATGCCGCTAGCAGAGGGCAGAGGGTCCCTGTCATCCAATTTCTTCACCCATACATCAACGGAGTCTAGAGTGACGTTAGGGGGAGCCCAACCGTCGTCATCTTTTTCTTTATCTTTGTCCTCCCAACAAGGTGAGATTGCTAAATCCAACCATGAGAACCATTTGGAAGTATCCAGCCAACCAAAACCGCCACCAAGAGCATTACCAGAAGGCCACCCAGAAGTGTCGCCGCCCCTCCAAAAGGCCACCCCAGGTCAACCCGCAAAGAAGGCGATCGCCAAGGAGGGCAAGAGCCACGCCGAGGAGCCTGAGAGCAAGGGTGAGAGTCCTTGGCAGATCCACTTCCCCGCCGACCCCATGAAGGTGACCGGCCCCGGGAAGAGGTGGGTGAGGGAGGCATGCATACCATAGTGCAAGGGGCATTGCCCCAGTGGTCCAAAAGCTCCTGAAAGTGAGCAGCTTCAAGTGCAACTTTGTTTGCTTGCACTTGAATCTACAAAAGAACATTAGAGCAAATCATTGCTTTAGAATATAAAGAAACAAATTTAGCAATCTAGCTGTGAGCAAATATGCAAGCATTTCTATCTTTCCAAATACTGAAGAGGATTTCCACCCTAAAAGTGTGCCAAATCTAGGTATAGAAAACATTGTTTTGACACTTAGCCAGTTTTCCCTTTTATCTGTCTTCATCGAATCAAACCTTCTCGCAAATATCCACTAGATAACCATCTTCAAACATGCTCAAGCTATATAAAATGGTTTGCACAATGATCTTCATACCGGATCACAATGTTGACATCAATGACAACACTATACTATAAGCTATACAACTTATGCTCATATCTCATGCTCATGTTGCCAACAAACATACCAATGGCAAACTTCTTATTCTTCCAACAGGAAAAACTTCAGAAGATGTGAAAATATCACATAGTTGTATTGATATGAAAATAGGATTTGATCATATATGAAAATAGGAATCGATTATATAGAAAGCATAAACCCTTTATTTAATACAAGTGAGTAGCTTCTCACACAAGTTACTATCATAGCTACATTAACTAGACTCAACGAACCTCCTAGTACCTTCTCATACAACCACAATACATAATAACAATGAATGTAGTAGCCACCTACCCTACTAATTATGTACCCAACACCACTTACATAAAATCATTTGACAAAATATGACATTATAACAAAATAGCACTATTCAACAAGGACACATCCCCATGGGTCTAGGTGACACTCTAGGCATCTTGTACATCCTTGGGTCTTAAAGATTTTTAGGGAGCATTCCTTCCCCATACTCCTGCCCCCCTCCTGATCTGCCAGCCCCTTTTTTTTAAATCTGGTAATGTCCTTTTTTGGGGGGGCTACGTGGGTGGAAGCTTTTATGGGTCTCTTTGGAGACTTCGTGGCATCCCTTGGTCATCCCTACTAATTCACCACATCCCCCATATGAAAAATATAAAACGGCAATGAAACTAAAAAACATTCTAAAACAAATAAAACCCTAAAAGAGAGATCTTGATCCATTAAAAAAGGAAAAGAGAAGAGGAAGAGAAGAGGAAGAGAAGAGTAAAGCGCAATAGTTTTCTCAAAAACTTGCCATGATTCATAACAAAAAAATCGTGGTTACTTGGCAAAAATCACAATTAATTCACAAGTTAACTCGCCAAACTAAACTTTAAAATATTTGAAACGATGCGATTTTCAATTTCGTCATTTTATTTTAATTTTTCATGAGTTCAAGAGCTGCGACAGCAAGTGAAACTTTGACAGGTTCCACTTTCCAAACACCACAAGGGTTTCGTTTTAAGTTTCAACCTTTTGCCATTTCATTTTCAGTCTTCACTGTTCAACTTCAAACACCACAAGAGGTACGAAATAGGAATCTACAAATTTCAGTCTCTATTGTATTCATATAAAATAGGAGTCTGTGATTTTGCTTTGAATGTAATGCGTAGTATGGAGTAAACTGTAATCTAAAATGTATATGTTTCCCAAAAGTAAGAGTACCATGAAGAAGAAGACACAGAGTATGAAAAATAACATTGCATTAGCATTGTTCTACAATTCTCCTTATCTGTATTGTGACATATAACATTTTTTTACAGTTTACATGTGGCCTTTAATATAACTTGATATTTGCATAAGTTGCTTATCTCATTCATTTCCTTCCTTTCACATCCTTACTTTTCCTATATGTTATTTCATCATCCTCCATATATCAATTCTTTGTAAAGACACTGCAGTTAGGTTTGATGTATTTTGAGTTTTTGAGGCTGCAACAAGTACAAATTATATATAATATAGAAGCACTCAATCCATTCGAAGGATTTAAAGGGCAGCAGCATGCTACCAACAATTTGAGAACACTCAATGGGTAGAGAACCCATTTCAATCCCCACCAACTTCCCATTTACATGAATCTTCAACCAGTTGAGAACCTAGTAACCTACTGCACAAGGATAATTTAAAATTAAGAGTTATTTAAAATTTTAAAAATTGTTGTCATGGGCTATCATCTGCTTGTTAATGATGATTTTAGTTGAGCTATGCCTATAGTATAATTATTTTCTTGTATTTCCCTTTTGGCAAGCTAGATTTACATTTTTTGAAAAGAATATAGCTACATCTAAGAAAGATGGGAAGCCTAAGGACCCTTGCTAGAAACATGGAACAAAAGGTCTTGAAAAAAGAATCATTGTTTCCAACCATTGTTCTAAACGTATGAGAGGAGGTATAAATCATCTAAAATATCACATTGCACAGGTTCCTTGCCGAGATGCTATGCCATTTACTGAAACAACTTTAGAGGTTCAAACTGAGGTGAGAGCTCTCCTTTCAGCATTTGAACAAAAAAAAAAGTAGAAAAAAAAGAGGACAGCTACGAAGCCCTTGATCTTATATATGCTTAGAGTTATGAGTAGTTGGCTTGTGGCTACCTGTTGTGACCTATTTCACACATCGCCCCATTGCAAATGGGGACCCTCACTGGTTTGCTCTTAGGGTTTGGCTTTGAGTAGCAATTTCATAGTCTCTGGTATCTAGAAATGTCATGTCAAAGTCTGGTGTCATCACCCAAGCCAAGTTGGGAATTTGGGCCTGAAACTGAACGTGAATGTCATAGAAGTGCTTAGAAGACCCGGTAGACGAGGATCGCCTGTGCTTTCACTCAATTCTGACACTTCCTATTTTTTAGGGATTTTGCTTTTTTGCTTTTTTGCTTTTTTCGTTTTTGGCATTTCTGGACCAATCTGGAATTTACTATTTTTAGAAAGTTGCTTTTTGCTTTTTTCTATTTTTAGTAAGTTTCTATTTTTAGAAAGTGCTAGGTCTCACTGGCAGTGGAGTCGAAAGTTTCTACTTTTGGAATTAAAAAGCAAGCAAAAATCAAGTAGAAGTCTTAAAAAATCGAAAAAATCATGAAAAAAAGCACATGCAAAGCAGGAAAAGGCGCATGCAAAAGTGAGAAAAGCAGGAAAAGGCGCATGCAAAAGCTAGAAAATCAATTGGAAAACCGCACCATCAAGAGGAAAAAATCATTCAAAAATCAAATAAAAAGCGAGAAAATTGTGATGAAATTTGCCTAAGGCTGGAGAGGTGCGCCCTTGGGGAATCCAGTAGAATCTTTAAAAAGTCCGCTTGAAAAATCCATTCATCAAAGAGAAATCTAGTTAAAGATTTAGTTAAAATTCGTCTATTTGAGAAATCTTGCCAATCCAGTTGGAAAATTTGAAATTCCAGTTGGAAAATGATGAAAATTGACTAAGGCAAGTAAAAATTTGAACTGGACTTAAAGAATTTCGAAATGAAGTTAAATTCCAGTTAGAAAAATGAAAATTCCAATTGAAAGTCGAATTTTGAAGGGGAGAATTGAAAATTTTTCTAAGGCAAAATCCACCTTGGTAAAAGAATGAAAAATCTAGTTGAAAAGTGGATTAGTCCACTTAAAGGTCAAATTTTTTTTAGAAGGCAAAAAGAGAATAAAATAACTTAAGTTTTATTTTAAAATAAAACTTAGTTAGCAAGCCAAAAGAGACGCCTTGAAAAGGAAAAGAAGATAAGATTGTTTTTTTCGTTTTAAAGCAAAAGCACCCAATCAAGGAAGAGATCGACCCTGGCAAATAAGGAAACTTTTCATTATAAAAGAAGTGCTTGTGAGTTTTATTTTTTCATTATTCACGGGTCAAGTTCTTCATAGGCAAACTTCTTTCAGAAAGGCGTCCTTCCTATTTTCTTCTTGAGCTGCAAGTTGCATTAATTCCAGAACACAAGGTTGGACTTTTTCCTTCCATTTTCAGATTTCTCGATCAACTACAAAGTCATAGCTGGTGAATTTACAAAGAGAAAAGGAATTTTTTGTCTTGTTTTGCACAGAAACTTCGCTTTTTTTAGTTTTTGAAGTCTAGTAAATTAATTTAAAAAAAAAAATTCCTTGAAAGTTTTTTTAAAGGATAAAGGTTGGAATTTATTTTATTGAAGTTTATTCTCCAACCAGCCTAGGCAAACGAGTTCTGGAATTTTTTTAATTAATTTATTTAACTCTCCAAGCCATAAAATCGCCCTTTTTTACAAATTTGTGAAATATTCTAACTTCGAGCTTCGTACAGGCACAATGTCTACTTCAAAGAACGTAGGAGGTGGAGTTAGAAAAGCCCAAGTAAAGGAAGTCCTCAAAGAGTTTTATCCAGAATCTCAATTGTCCTCGAAATGGAAGAAGGTAGCGGATACCAACTTTGAGCAGTTCAATGCAATTCAACACAAGAAAAGGATGTTTGGTACTCAGCACGAAATGCCCACACCTATTGCAACTAACATCGTTAAGTCCGGACTTCATCAAGCAGCAGGATTTCCACCTGCAGTTCAGTGCAGTGAGCTAATGGTTGAGTGTGCCAGAAGATACAATCCACAGACAAGATCCATTAAAACACCTAATGGGATCACTTTGGCATACTTCACGGAGGATTCAGTCAGAGAGGTATTTGGTATTCCTCATCGTCAAAAAATGTTGAACAGGACTCAAAAGGAATCACAGGCCATGTTTGATCAAGCCAAAGAATCCTGTATGGACATAGTCAATTCTAACTGGATCAAGGAACCCAAAAGACATCGCTCTAAGTTGCCAAAAAGATTAATCTGCACAGATTTTGAAACAGAGTACAGTGACATGATTCATATGCTTAACAGGATTATGGGTACTTCTCAAGGAGCTTTCTTCGAAGTATGGATGTTTTCATATGTAGAGGAGGTCGTATTGGGAATGGAAGCAATAAATTGGGCAAAGTTAATAAGTGATAACATTGACTTCCAGTTGAGAAACTTGGAGAAGACGAAAACCTTCTATATGAGTTCCTACGTAGTTTATATCCTGGCACAGTTTACTAAATATAGAGGACTGATTTGCAAAGGGGAAGTTGGACTTCGAAAAGATCAGCTCAAAGCATATGACTGTTACTCGCAGCTCCAGTTGCATTACAAGGACAATTATAAGATAACTAATGACGCCTTCCTTATGAATATCACGCGAGTGCTTCAAGGAGCAGTTCAAAAAAGGCTATCTAAGGAGGCTATGGCAATGCTTGATAAATTTGGATCTTGGTTCATCCAATTTCCGACCTTTACATACATAAGAGTTCATGGATTCTCAGATGGTCCGCATAGGCTTCCTCGGTATCCAACAGACAAAATTGTTATGCTTGAAGTTGCAAGGCAATTGGCGTGTATAGATTCTATTCAAGGGAAAAGGAACAAACAAGGAGTGGATTTTCCTGTTGCAATTGGGAAAATGCTAGAAGTCTGCCCCTCATTGCAATCAGCTAAGGCAGCATAGTTAAAGTTGCAATTTTATAAGTTTGGCATTTATAATCCAAGGTTTGATTATGATCCATACTCAAGAGTTCATGGGAAGAAGTCCCTTCATGTTATGCAGATTGAAGACTATTGGTCTAACTTGGTGGACGAATATGGAGTCAGGAAGAAGATCTGGTCCAGAATTCCAATTGAACTTGTAAAAAGGTGTGACTTATTTCCCATACCTGACCAGGTAAAGGACAACGGAGACTAGGTGCATCCTCAATTTGAACAGGAAAAGAACAAGCCTATCTTGTTGCCCAACTGGATACAACCTGAGTTGACTGATTTGGACATATTGATGAAGGATATTATAGCTTATTCTAGGGAGTGGGTAGATAATCAGATTAGCAAATTGAAAAAGGAAGGAATTACTCTTACCTATGCCACATTGAGCAATAAGGAAAGTCAGGGTGAGGCAGGTGGAGAAAGTCTTGATGAACTTTCATGTCCTAGCAAGAGAAAGGTGGTAAGTGAAGATCTTCACATAGAGGAAAAAGAAGTAGCTAACAGAGAATTGGAGAGTAAGAAGCAGAAAATGAGAGAAATTCCATCATCTTCAAGTACTTTATTTGGTGGGGTAATAGAAAAGGTGTCCATTGCTGAGATCAAACCAAGCCATGAACAAGAGGTCGAATTTCAAGAGTTAGAGCAGTTGGATTCTCTCCAAGAGCATACCCTCACCGAGTGTTTGGAAGGAGGTGATACGCTAATGATTGAAGGCATGGGAGATACTGAGGTCCTTGAAAACAATGAAGAGCTGGGAGATGAAGTAATTTCTGCTCTGAAAGGAATTAATGATGATATTCAATTAGAGGATGGGATGGAATTATCCACTATCCCAGCTTGGTTGACCAAAAGTTTGATGAAGAAGTCTAGACCACTAGATGAAGTTCAACCAGTTGAAAGCATGCAAGACTTCCTAGAGAGGATTGGCAAAGCTAAAACGCCAAGGAAGCCTAAAAAGTATTCTCAGATGACCAGGAATGAAGCAGGATCCCGAATCTTACAAGTTGCAGTCCCAAAAATTGACAAGCCAAGAGATCAGATTACTCCTATGGACTATGATATTACAACGTTGGACATTGGGCCAACCACGATAGATCAGGATTTCCATGAGTTAGCAAACATTTCCAAGGCCATCAAGGAGAAGTTCGATAAAACAGAGGAGAAGAAGGAAAGACTAGAATCAGAAAATTTAAGGCTAATAGAGTTCATTCAGCAGCTAACAGCCCCTTTGCGCCAAGAAAGTGAAGCTTTTATTCCACCATCGTCTCTTCCTCCAGGATCCATTGATACTCTTGAAGCTATGAGGATCACAAACCAAGCAACTAAGAGTTGGATCAACAATATCTCAAAACAAATGGAACAATTCTTGGAGAAATGTGCTCAGACTTATGACAGATCTGCTTTGCTTATGACAGAAATTGGTCAAATTGAAGACAATTTGGAAGACTTTCAGTACGTAAATGACAAAGTGATACCTCATTTGAAGGTTTTAAAGGAAGGTTCCCTGCAAATACTAATCCAAGAAGGTGTTATTGAGGAAGGAGCCTCGTATGATTTCAGCAGGTAGTATCATTCCTTATTGGCTAAAAGGAATATATAGGATGGAATGAAGGAAGAATGTGCCGTTATACGGAATGCAATTGAAAAAATTCAGTTTAAAATCCTCACTTCTCTTGAAGGATTAACAGGGCAGGAGCATCATGATGCAAATGGCTTGGATTTAGAAGGATTGAAGAAAAATGTAATGAATATTTACTTCAAGGAAGTGCAGATTGTTACAGAGAATCAGCTTGATGATATGTTTTCCCTTTTGACCTTTATGGACAGCTTTCACAAACAGGAAGATAGGTGGGAAAGTACTTTTACCCAGTGCCTTGAAACCTTGGACATAATGGAAGTGCAACTGGATTCTATGCCGAGCATATCAATGGAGGAGCGGGATTTCGTGTTAGTAAAATTTCTTGCATTTGTGGCTAGGGAGCAGTCCAATGGGAATTGCATTTTGGATTCCCACTTGCTCGAATGATTTGCAAGGTGTCATTGTTTGCCATACTCCAAGTGGCTCGTCTTCCTTGTGCCATGTGTCCTTTGAGTTGGTTATGCTTTTTAGGGTTAGAGTTTCTTGAAATAATCTTGGCCATTGATCTTAAATCAATCTAGGCCGTTGCTTTGTAATTGGGGTGCCTATATAAACCCCACGCATTTCATTTATTCAGGGAGAGACTTATGAAATTGTTGCTACTAGTGCTATTCAGATAATAATTGGATTCAAAGTTGAGCATTTGTTATTTTGAGAGCTTGCATGGTTTCATAATTTCTTCAATAAAGTAAATTAGTTTTAGCATTTTTTAGATGAATGAAAGATTGATAGTGTTGGAAATAGTGGAATTGGTTCATACCTTTTTCAATTGAATGATTTTCAATTTGATGTGCAAGGTTAGTCTGAACTTTGAAATTGTTTAACTGGGATTCTATTACCTATATACATTGTTCGAATTGATGGTGGTATTGTGTAATAGGACATCATTCATAAATCCATTGAAGATTGCATCATCTTTGTCTAGTTGTAGTCATTGTGCTTGGCAAAACAAAGATTGGTTTAAATTTCACTATCCAGCATTTGTCTCTTAAGTTCATAGGAGTAGTTTGGCATAAATCTAGTTTATAAACCCTCATCCCTTTTCCTTTTATTTATCCCAAAACCAAAAATTCCAAAAAAAAAAAAGAACGTTCAACGTCAAATCAATCTAAATTCCTACTTTGAATAGTTCATTATCCAAGGTCCCTTTGTGAAATCAGCATATCACATCATCCATTGAGCTTGTCCATCCTCAAACTTAAGAAACATTGGAATTACCTTATGACCTTTCTAGCAATCTTAGCATAAGAGGTAGTTTTTCAAGAGAGGATAGAGAGTCTTTGGACTCTTTATTCTAAAGTGCTTGGTGAGTCATAAAACACGCATCAACACTACCTTAACTCCTTATTAGGTTATATAATCGTTAAAACAAAATTAATAATGATTATATATAGAAGCTAGTGGTAAGTTTACCATCTTCATATTAGTGAATTTTATTCTATTTGTAGATATTTGGAGGTTTGCCCCCTCAGCATGGCTTGTTATTCTCAATTATCATCAGGTATTCACAAAATATTCCTATCATATTCCTTTATTGTGCAAGTTGTTCCATTACAAGCACTATCAAAGCATGATCTTGACATTATGAAGGCAATAAATAAGAACACATTGAAGCTGCTACAGACCAAATTTTAGAGGAATTGGAGAAGAATTAAGCGAGTTATTGCAAAATTAGGGTTTCCTCCAAGTTTGCTCCTAGGGCTGAAATTAGCAATTTTTTCCCTAATTTATGGAGGGTTGAACAAAAAAACACTTATATATCTTCGATCCTAATTTGAAGGAAATTGGGGAAATCTAGAGAAGTTATTTCAAAATTAGGGTTTCCACCAAATTCTCTCTCAAGGCTATAGATCAGCTAATTTCTTGGAGATTTTTTTTGGAAAATGAAATCTGGGCCCTAGTAAACAATAGTAAAAAGTTCAAATTATTTAGACTTATTTTTCATGATTTATTGCAAAATCATTTTTCTCCACCATGACAAGGCCTACAACAAGGGGCAAAAAGAACCTTGTCACACCTAGAAAATATCTAGGAAATGATGACATGGGAAGTGAGGAGAAACTAACAAGATTCAGGATATACATCACTTGATAGGTGATATATCTGGATTTCATAACATATTTAAAGAGGATATACATCGCCTAACAAGAGATATATCGAACATGTAGAGCATATTGGATAATATAAGTGCTTATATACAAAATAAATCAAGCTCACAAATGGATGTCTCAAGCAACCAAGGCGGATCATCCATGTCAGCTAATCTAGATCCAAATGCTAATACTCATATGGGATCTAAGAAATTGATACCAAAGGTGGATATGCACAAGTTTGATGGCAAGGATTGACTTACTTGGATAAATCAAATGGAGAATTTTTTGATGTGCATCAAATCCCAAGTGGACAAAAGGTGGCAATGGCTTCCTTATATCTGGAACGAGAGCAATTCATTTGGTATCAATGGCTATGTACTCAACGGAAGAAAAAGGATCTCACTATCTCATGGTCATCTTTTACGGAGGAGCTACAATCACAATATAGCAATAGTGTGGCCAACAACTACTTCAGCCAACTAGCTAAGCTTCAATAAATAGGATCAATCAAGGATTACATTCAACAATTCCAAAACCTATCTTTAAGGGTAGATACAATTCCAAAAGAGAACTTGAATGACTTATTTTTGGGTGGTCCCAAGGATCACATTCAACATAAGGTACGCATGTTTAATCCTAACTCTATGTCTATATGTCTTTTATCTTAGCACACAAGGCAAAGAAGTATTTAATTCCTAGAAGGCAAGGGGTTAATGGGATAAGATAGAAAGGCTTGTCAACACATTCACTCGCTCAGCCTAATAGAATAATACAGCAACAAATTAAAGAGAAGGGAGCAAAAGGGTTATGTTTCAACTATGATAGCGAATATAGTCAAGGGCATAAATGCACTAGAAAGAAATTGTTCTATATTGAAGGTCCAAGTGAGGAAGAGGAACCAATATAGAGGGTGACAATGAGTCAGATGAGGAATCACGAGATCCCTAACCAATCATTTCTTGTCATGCACTCTCAAGTTTTGGCACCCCACAAACTCTAAAGGTATTGGGTTTCTTAAAGGAGAGAGTAACAATGTTGATAGAATCAAGAAGCACTAGTAACTTCATCAACAAAAAGTCTACTCCTCGTCTAAATTGTTTTATAAATCCAGCTCCAAAATTTCATGTCCTAATTGCAAATGGGGGTACTATTAGTTGTTTTGGGACATGTCATACCATTAAATTATCTATGGGAGATTATCATCTTGATTTCCCAATGTTTGATATCTCCATGGGTGCAACAAATATTGGTTTGGAAGTACAATGGCTTACTACTTTGGGAACAATTAAGATTAACTTCCAAGAACTATTCATGCGCTTTCACTCAAAGGGAAGGACAATAGAACTCAGAGGGTTGTGTTGACATGATTTTCGTGACCACACCAACACAGAATAAAGTCGCCAACGGCTGCTCTATCCTCTCTTGAACAAAGTTTCCTGCATGCTAAGATTGCGAGATAGATCATGCATTTAACTCCAAGGTTCCTTTAGTGCGAATAGTCTCAGTTGGCTCGATGTGTTTTGCTGGTATTTCAAGGGTACTTACACAATTGTTCGGCAGTTGACAGCAAACAGTAGACTAAGGGCTTTCATGTAATTTGGATGATTTGGCAAGTGAGCACAAGTTTCCTAATTCTAACCAGAAATGAACTGAATTTTAAATGAGTGTAGGCCTAAGAAGTTTATGTTCTATCGAAATGCAAGATATGTGGAGTTCGACTTCAGCAGACTTCAACCAGATTTTACCTAGCCTCTCATCAGACAACTTCAGCAAAATTGGTGCAATCTTCAGAGGAGTAACGAAGAATATTCAGATTATAATTCAACATACATGTACCATCACAACGATGCATACAAGCATATGAACCACAATCGAAGTTAAGTTTGAAATGATTTCCAGTTGACCACACAAGGCAAACTCACCATCAGCAAGTTGCTAGTGGTATGGATAAAGAGAAGCTACTTCGATCAAACACCACAAATCCACAGTTACTAAGTACTTGCATGAAATGAAATCTACTTTACTTTAAGCTACTTCAAGTTGCTACGTGAATTGGAAGGATGAAGAAGCCTCGACAACTACTCATAACAAAGAGGAAATCACCATCAATGAAAATTCTTTTATTATGAAAGCATTCAGGACAACTTCTTACAAAGTATTCAAAGGGAAGACTTTCCTTCCTTTTCAACTTAAACTATACTATCAAACTACTCTACTTTCTACTCTACCAATTTCTCTCTACTCCTTCTCTGCTATCTTAACTCTGATCTAATTCTAATGAATTACAAATGAGGGGGACTCCCCCTTTTATAGATAGCCCAGTCCAACGGACGGCTTAGATTACAATCGGCTGGATGGCTCAGATCACGCCACCTCAGCCCTAAACAAGATTCGCCCTAAAAACCGCCACCAAGAGGGGTGGGGTAATAAATGAGCCATTAATGTCTATTATCCTTCTAGAAGATTTCAGCTTTGAAACGCGTTCACACTGCTCTTGATCTTCTTCTTGACGTCGTTCTTCAACTTCTTCTTTGTCACTTGAGTTATACTAAGTCTCAACACTTGGCCATTTTTCGCAACTTTTCTTCCTTCAAGGTTGAAATGTCATCTTGAATTACTTGCTTCATCACTTTAAGTCACCACCGCTTGGTCTCGACGTTCCTCCTGCAAAACAAGCAAGGAGAAGAGTATTAGAACACTTCATAATATAAATTCACTTTACTTACCTGATTTTCACGCTTTAACTCCCGAGGATTCATCTTCTTCACTAGCCAACTTCATCCTCAAATTCTCCATGCCTTACCCAAATTTTCATATCATCATTCATCCTTTTTAGGGCGCATCTAGAGACTTGAGCTTCCATTTTCATTCCACAGACCGAGGCATTCACTCTGGCTCAAGAAAATTGTTTTCACCAGGAACCCAATCAAAAATCATCTAGGCGATCATTTTCAAATTCATCCGCCAAGGCATTTTATCTTCACAAACATTTCATTCCTTGCCTTGGAGAATTTTAAAATTTTCCCTTAGGAAAATTCATTGTTCAAGTGCCGATCAAATTCTCCATCTTAAACGCCTTGGCGAAGTGCAGGGGACCTTGAAATCCACTCCTTGTCGAAGGTCTTCAATACCCAGAAGAGAATTTTCTTCAGAACATGTAGAATTCATGGGTATACAACGAACGGGTTCATTTAATTTTCGAATTTTGAACCTTAGAAAAATAACTTTTAACAAATTTAATCCCGTTTTCAGCCCTATGAGTATTTCTAGTTGCTCTGACTCGAAAATATTTTATCCACCTCGCAAAGCAGGCACTCACTGACTTTTCCACTAGCAACTTCATTCGTGCTTCAGGAAAATTTCATACTTCCAAGTCCAGGCGTGATTTTCCTAAGGAAGAAAATATTTTTGTGCCTTAGAAAATATTTTAAATCATTTAGCATTTTTGGACTTTGCCTTAGGAATTTTATTCAACTTCATTCATTTTAACTGTGAGGAAAAATTTCATCAACTTCACTTAGGAAATTTCCTTTTGAATGCACATATCATGGAGGATATTTAATTCCAACGCCCAACATATTTTATTTATCACATGGCAATTTCCAACGCCTTAGTTATTTTATCTTTTAACATCATGAACTTTGGGCACAATTAGCACATGGTGAAGGATGAAATACATTCAAACACCCATGACTTTTTGACTTTGCATGGGCGCATTTGAGAGGGAGAGGAGAATAAAGCCTTTTCCAATGCCCAACTTTGACCTTGTTGACTCCTTTGTAGCATGGGCACATTTAGCATGATGTGAAGGATAAAGCTCACTCAAACGCCTTTGACTTGTGACTCTTGAGCTTCTTCATTTTTGTCCTTACATGCCTTTGCTTGGGCGCATATAATACTTGAGGGAGAATGAAACTTCAACTTAGAAAATACTTTGCATGTCACCACCTTGAGGGCGCATTTAGCTATGTGTGGAGGATAAACTTTGACTTGCTAGACATGGGCGCATTTAGCCACAAGAGGAGGACGAGTTTCATACTTAGAAAATTTTGTAGCATTTTGCTACTACCTTGAGCGCATATGGAGGGTGGTGAAGGATATTTCAAACTCTTGAAGATTTTCCTGGCTTCTAGCTGAGATGGGCGCATTTTCCTGGTGGTGCAGGATAAACTTATAGCTTAGCTATTTTCCTTGTCTTCTCCAGCTTCTCCATGCCTTACTATAAATAGTAAGTCCTTTGATTTTCATACTTCAGAAGCTCAGATTGATTTGAAATTTTGAACACTGGATCTTCACGACTCCTCAGCCTGTTGACATTGTTATTCTAAGCTGGCCTGCTAAAAATAGCATATTTCTGAAGGTAGTTTACTATTTATAGTAACTGCCTGATTCTGATATCTCAACTTCGTTTGATTTGAAATTCGAATGACGTGTTCCTCACCACATGACTTGCCTGCTGACATCAGCGCCTGCTGATGACTTTCTATTTTTAGCCAGTTTCTGAAATGACTTACTATAAATAGTATGTGCTCCGTTTGTCTTCAAATTTTACTAGCGGATAGCTTGAAAGATACTGATCGTGGTGGTTTACACCGGTTTTCGAAAATTTTGACCTTTTACCCCTCTTTTTGGGTCCCAAAGCTGGAAACCCTAATTTGTCTTGCATGCATATCAAATGACCTATGTTTGTCTTCGTTTATGTTGCATTGCGATCAGTTCGTGATTCTAAAGTGCTGGGAAGCGGCTGCCAGAATGCATCTTCTAAAAATAGCAAGTTGTTGAACAAGTGATTATCTCCATTTGCATGTCACATCACTGCGTAGCTCTCGAAAAACCCATAAGGAATATGCAAACATGCAAAGAAAACCCTGACATGCAAACCCTGAAAATAGCCTCCGAAGGCTGAACTCTGAAAGTCGTTATCTCACTTTGCATGTTATACTATCGCGAAGGTCCCAGAAAACCCAGAAGGAATCCTCATACTTGCATTTGAAAATTCTGCATATAGGCCCTGAAATCTGCTTTGGAAGCTAAACTGTAAACTGCTAAAAATAGTAAGTTGTTTGTTTCAGCTCAAATTTTGCACGCGAGCAGCTTGATGTGTTCTGGATGTAGTGTGACTGTTACAACTTCAAAAATGTCGACGAAATGCCTGGAATTGGACACTTACTAAAAATAGTAAGTAGTCAAAATCTGATGAAATTCAGCTAAGAGTCTACTAGAAGCATACTGACAGCAACGTCAAGCATTGTTTTCAATTTATTCACTTTGTTTGATTTTGGATTGACCAGAAAAGTACAAACCCTAATTCTACAGACTTGGCCAAATTTCACGTTTAGGCTCACAGGCGAGAACGTTCCCGACAAGGCAAACAGCAGAAAGAGAGGGAGAGAGACAAAACCAAAGCCAAAAGACCAAAATGGAGCAAAAATTAGGGGTCCCCATCTTGAATGGGGCGATGTGTGAAAAGGTCACAACAGGTTGCATGCAAATTCTCCACTGAAGAGCACAAACATATACTGAGAGGGGGGCAAGGGGGGCGGTTAATCAGTATATCAACAAACTTTTACCCTCTCAACATTTATCAACTTCAAACTCTAACACAAAATCAACTATGCAAGAATATCACAATATGAACAAGTTGACACCAAGATTTTATGCGAAAACCCTTAAGAGATAAAAACATGGTACAAATAATGTACTTTATGAATTTTATAAGCTTTACAATGAATGTAGGCACCAACCTACTTGAATCGCCAATTTTGTAGTTTAGTAGGCACCAACCTACAAGGAGCACCAACCTACAAGGAGCACCAACCCCTAATGTTCGCAGGCACCAACCCCCACTTGCCAAGCACCAACTTAGCAAAAGATGATAACTTCAAGAATAATATTCCACCTTCAATGTTGCTTCTTCAATGGATGATGAACAATACAAACCAATCTTCCTCTTGATTTTACCTTTCTTGAATGATGTTCACATAAATCAGCATATGATGAATTCACTATACAAATCTGCCTCTTATATTCTCCTCATACAAATTTGCTTCTCATAAATTCTTCTTACAAATCTGCCTTCAACCTTTCTTTGATGATCTTCCTTTTATCTTCTCATTTGCATATCTGCAAATGTTAGTCTGATATAAACTCTTATTCTTTACACACACACTACACACTTTCTCTTACAAATCTGATCACTATTTCTGATTTGTATAATGTTAGTCTTTTCTTTTCAAATCAGGTTCACACACAATATTCTTCTTTCACAAATATGATCCAAACCATGCACACTTCTCTCTTCAAACTTGATCACTATATATATCAATCTGCTCAGATCTTTTTCATTCTATCACACATACTTTCTTCTAGAATAGATCAGCGTTGCTCTTCATTCTGTTTCTTCTTTTTCTTTATATCTGCTCCTTTTCAGAAATCATTCATTACATTCTTACACACACTCTTTCAGCACTCTATATTCAGAAAAATCTTCATTTGATACCTCTTTATCTGCTTAAATTCTCTTTATTATCACAGATCATATTCAATAAGTTCCACTCTTCGATTCTTCTTACAATGATCTTCAGATTATATTCATTTTCACTCCACACTTCACTGTATCAATCAAAGATAATATTCAATAAATTCCATACTTCAAATCTGGTTGCTTTCTTTCTCAATCACAGATGCTATTCAATTAAAACCCTTGGTTCAATTAAATCCTTTATTCCATACTCCAACACTGTACATTCTTCAGATGATATGCATTTTTTTTACTCACTCACACATACTCATCGATCTGACTTCAAGCTTTTTATCCTTGAATTGTCAACCATCATCAATTTCAAATGTTCTTTGCACTTCATCCTTTAGAATACGATTCTCAATGTCAGGTAGGTGAGCTCCTCTTAAAAGTTATTTGTTGATCATGGAAGTAAGCTCATTCTTACCTTCAAATATGCCATCTTCAGTCATGCTTGCTTCTTGACATCAACGAAAAAATTTCCAACATCCACAAATGGTAAGCTCTCACTAAATGCAAAAATTGCACAAGAAAGGGGCAGATGGGTTTGTGGCCCAATTATTTTCATTAGAAGTATATCACTCAAAGGCTTCTACACCACAAGATCTACAAGCAATTATAGATAAGCACTTAGTAGTTTTTAGGGAGATGCCAAAAGGATTGCCTCCTAAAAGAGATCATGATCATGGCATCCAACTAGTACCAAAGATCCAACCACGCAACATCAGGTCCTATAGGTATCCATATGTACAAAAAAGTGACATTGAGAAGATAGTAAAGAGATGCTAGAGGCAAGTATTATCAGGCATTGTCAAAGTGCTTACTCCACTGTAAAGAGCCTTGCAGATTTTTGCCCAAATTTTCTGTTTTGTCTCCTTGGAATTAAGTTGAGCACTAGGTGTGTGATCTGTATCTGCTGTTTGGTTTCTGTTTGCCTTTTTTTTTATTTGAAGGGAGCTCTTTTCACCACAAATGGTAAACGTTAAGCAGGACTTAACAACATTCGTTAGAAGTAAACATCAAGTTGTGAACAATGGCTGGGACTGATCATTTCTTTCTTATATTCCAGAACAGCATTACATTTAACAAATGGCATTCATCATTAGAAGGCAGAAACAGTGACAATCTACTAACATCATTAATCTAGACCCTTCATACTAGTACTGGTATTGCACAACAAGAATGACAAGGCTGTAGCAGCAATTTCAAGGGTATTTCCTGAATAATTCTGAGACTAACATGCATGCACAGCAGATGATAAAAGCTGTCTGAGAGAATTATAAGTTACAGATATAAATCGAAATTTGTTCTTAGACCAGATAACCAGTTCAACTATCCCAGTTTGGATGCTAAAGTTTCACACACAGATATATTTTAAGACTCAACTAACACTCCAATACCCCACTGGTCATAACAGAATTTATAGATAACTTCACATTTGTAATACTCAGAGTTTGTTATAAGTATAAGCTGGTGCATTCTGGGTTTTCTGATCAGAATTTATTTGAACAGAATGATGGTGGTAAGATGTCCCAAACCTGGAAATAGCACTAGCAATGATCGAACTAGAAGAAGGTGCCTCAGACCGACCCAAATTATGCTTGCAGCGTTTGACTTTTCTGCTCTAGAGTTCATTTCTTCTTCCCAACAACGCACCCATCATTCACAGTCCTGAACGTCGCTGCATGCTCTCTGATGCTGTTTTCGCGTGCCAGGAGGAGTCCTCAAAGAAGTCGCACTCAGCTCAACAAACCGTCTCAATATTCTCCACGGGTTTCCTCAACGCAGCACTGACTGGTATCCTCTACTTGTGGAAGAGACGTCTAGGTTCTATCCATGGCCAAACGCCTCCAAAGAGAATAATGCGAACTCCAAATCCGTCCCAGATAAACAGCAAACTTTCCAAAGGCAGAAGACGCGAAAATCTGAAGGAAAGAGGTTTTTCTCTCTTTTACAAAGCAACGGCGAACCCCAGCTAGAGGTGATGATTCCACACCTGAAACTGGACTGCAAATCCTTCGAACCCTAAGGCCAGAGCTCAAGCTTTCCCGTGAGGATGAAAGTCACATAAAATGATAATGTCAAAAGTGCGAATGCCTCTCTCATTTTGCCCTTTTTACCATTCACAAAGGCTCGACCAAATCCTTTTTTCATTCTATTGGCCCAACAAATAATAAAGTGACTTTTTCTATAGTCTCATAAAAAAAGTATTTCCATAAGGCCACCTTTTAAATTTTCATAAAGTCACTTTACCCCAAAGTGATTTAATTAATTATTTAATATCACCTTAGAAAAATGATTTTTGCAACGTAGGTAATAATTAAATAATTAAATAAATGACTCCCTGACTTCAACAATTACCTTCGGGAGTTGAAAGGTAATTAAGCATTCTGAGCGGCTAGCTGGGTGGGGACATTACATCCACTCTCATAGTAATGGTGCACAAGAAGAAAGAAACTTGGAGGATGTGTCTTGATTATAGAGAGATCAACAAGTACACGATAAAAGATAAGTTTCCTATTCCAATACTTGATGATTTGTTAGATGAGCTTAACGGTGGTGTTTATATTACAAAACTTGATCTTTGTTTTGGTGATCATCAAATCAGAATTAGAGATGAGGATGTACATAAGACAGCTTTTCAAACCCAAGGGTCACTATGAATTTTTGGTCATGCCTTTTGGTCTCACAAATGCACCATCGACATTTCAAAGTTTGATGAATTCTATCTTTAGGCCATTTCTATGGAAATTTGTTTTGTTATTTTTTGATGACATCCTAATCTCTAGTAATACTTGGGAAGAACATTTGCAACATGTAAATCAAGTTTTGGACATTCTGGAGCAGCATCAATTGTATTCTAAGCCATCCAAGTGTGTGTTTGGAGTCAAAGAAGTGGAGTCCCTGGGTCATATTGTTTCTCATGAGGGAGTCAAGGTGTACACTCATAAGATTAGGACTATTGGAGAGTGGAAAATATCTAGGGCCCTCAAAAACCTACGAGATTCCTTAGGGCTTACAAGTTATTTCACCGATTTGTAAAAAATTATGGTAGCATAGCATCACCACTTACAGCTTTGTTGAAGAAGGATTCCTTCCAATGGAATGAGGCAGCTACAAGGGCATTTCAGCAGCTAAAAGAAGCCATGTTTATGACTTCAGTCCTCGCTACCCCAAATTTTTCTAAAACATTCATTGTGGAATGTGATGATTCAAGTCATGGCATAGAAGTAGTACTGATACAAGAAGGGAGACCCATAGCATTTGAGAGCCACCAACTCAATGGTAAAAATTTGTTGAAACCAATTTATGAGAAGGAAATCTTGGCTATTTTGCATACAATTGAAGAATGGAGACCTTATTTGATGGATAGACACTTTAAGGTAAAGACAAATCATGATAGTCCCAAATATGTCTTGGAGCATAGGTTGTCATCTGAAGAACAACAAAAATGGGTCACAAAAATGTTGAGATATGAATTTGAGTTCATATATAATAAGGGCAAATAGAATGTTGCAGTTGATGCTCTATTGAGGCAAGATGAACCCACAAAGTCACTATTGTATGTCATTTCCATAGTACAAGTAAGTGGGTAAATGAGGCAAGAGAGGAATGGGAGGACTCATATTCAAACTCTCATTGAGAAACTCCAGCAAGATTCAAGTGTGTCAGAAAAATTTGCAAGGAAATGAAATGTTTTGTGGTACGAGGACAAGCTATACCTTTGCAAGAATTCAACCCTTAGTTTAAGGTGTTGATAAAACTACATGCTTCTCTAGTAGGCGGGCACTCTATATTCTTGAAAACTTATCATAGAATCAAGCAAGATTTCTTTGGGAAGGGGCTAAAAAGGGACGTTCAAAAATTTGTAGTAGAATGCATGGTGTGTCAACAAAATAAAGGGGAAACAATTAAGATTCCAGGTCTTCTATAGCCCTTACCTATCCCAAGTCAACGGTGGGACGAGGTATATATAGATTTTGTCATAGGTTTGCCCAAATTCAAAGGAAAAAAGGTCATCATGGTTCTTGTGGATCACCTCACCAAATATGCACACTTTTGCACTTTGGCACAACCATTGGCAACAAGCATTGTAGCAACAACCTTCATGAATACTATTCAATAATTACACAAGACTCCAAAAGTTATAGTAAGTGATTGTGATCCTATATTCACAAGTAGTTTTTGGATCGACTTATTTTCGTGTTTGCGCACTCAACTAGCTTGTAGTTCATCATATCATCCCCAATCTAATGGACAAACAAAGGTGGTTAATAAATGCTTGGAAGATTATCTTCAATGTTTTGCTTCAGATAAACAAGAGAGATGGGTACAATGGCTACCACTAGCAAAATGGTTGTATAACACTTCCATACCTCTTCTAAGATGTCTCCTTTTTTGGCATTATACGAGTGCAAGCCACCATCGATCACCTCTTATTGAGGGCACAACCAAAGGTTTGAACCATGAAAGAACACATTCAACACCAACAAGTGATACTTGCTAGTCTTGGAGAGAACCTAGCAATGGCACAAAACGAAATGAAATAACAAGCTGATCAACATCGTAATGAAAGGGCTTTTGAAGTGGGAGATTGGGTTTTTGTGTGATTACAACCATATAAGAAAATTTCTCTAAAACATCAACAAAAAGATAACAAGCTTGCACCCAAGCACTATGGTCCTTATAAGGTGTTGCAAAAGATTGGCAATGTAGCATATAAATGTAATGTAGGAAATTTGACTTTGACAAAAGGAAAGCTAATTCCTTTGAGAGTAAATCTCAGTACATACACTCAGATTAAATTAACTAACTAAAACATTAAAGGGAAATACATTGGTCAAGATATCAACTAATAGGAAAATAAATAAAATATAATATCTATAGAAATGAAAAGTACAGACTTAAGGAACCTAGGGTCAAAATTTGAAGATCTCTTCCTTAGACACTAGTGCGTCGTGTGAACAACCTTGCGTCACACTATTGTCCTATACTAGTCGCATGAGAAAATCCCATAATGTACAGTTTGATTTCCAAAATCCACCTAGCCTACAAACACAACAAGACGAGAAAAGTATTTGGGGCTGTTTGGAGATTTGCCCTAGTCAAACCCCTACTTTGGTGTTTCCACCTCCACAACAGCCAAGATAGATAGATATAAAAAGAAAGAGATAGTGTGTGTTCTTATTCTAAGTGCATCGAGAAGTAAGAACGGTGATTAAAATAAAAAATAAGGGAAATGATAACCCCAAGGTACTCGAGGGCACAAGAAAATAGAACAATATTACCTGCAAGGCTTGAGGAAGCCAAAGAGAGCAAGAGGGCTGTGAGAAAATACTGTGAGAATGTTGTAACAAATTGTAGAGAGTTGTGTGTGAACTTGAAGGTGCAAGAGAGCCAAGAGAGTTGTCAAATGAAAGATTAGAGTCAAAATGAGAAGAAAAGGGAAGAGGAAGGGGTGCACAAGCCATTACAAATTGCTCTGAGCTGTTTCCACTAACCTGGAAGGGTGACAAGAGGAAAAATGCTCAGAAACAACCTTTAAGCAACAAATTGTCATGGGATGCTTGTGCTACACGTGGACATCTATGCTAGGCGCTAGTGTTCATACAATTTATGCTCAAAAACGACATGAGACAAGAACATAAGGGAAATGCAAAGGTGACATGAAGAAGTGACCCTAAAAAAGAAGGCCCAAGCACCCTGAGAAGGAAAAGGGCTGATGCAAGGGCTGAAATGAGCCTACACAAACACTAAGGGAGTGGACACCAAAATAGACACAAAATATAGGTGAAATTGCAAGGATATGCAATTTTCGACACTACAATAAATTGCAATTACCTATGTCAACAAAAATTCATCCAATTTTTCATGTTTCACTCTTGAAGAACGTTATTGGGAAAAAATTTGTAGCATAGATTGAGTTACCAGAGCATGATCAAGAGGGAAGAATAGTTATGGATCCTGAGAGATTTCTTCAAACACACACCAAGAGGCTATGAACAAGGGAAATCATAGAGTATTTGATAAAAAGGAATAACTCTCAAATCGAAGAAGTTACATGCGAAAGTGAGGATTTTGTACAAAAGCATCCACATATGCTCAATGTTGACGACAACGCTTTTCTGAAGAGGGGGGCCATGCTACACCTCGATCTTAATTCTGCTTAGGGTTATGAGTAGTCGCCTTGTGGCTACCTTAACTCCTAATTAGGTTATATAATAATTATTAAAGTATTATATTAGGTAGTTAGGTCATCCTAGGCATTATAATTGAGTATCTAAGTCGGCCTAGGTGGCAACCATTGCATAATTAGGTGTATATATAGGAGCTAGTGGTAATTTTATCATCATCATATTAACGATTTGTGTTTTATTTGGAGATATTTGGAGGATTTCCCCCAAAGTGGCTTGTCATTCTTAATTATTATCAAGTATTCACAAAATATTTCCTATTATATTCCTTTATTGTGCAAGTTTGTTCAATTACAATAGCAAAGGCAAAAGGAGCTTCACCCATGTTTCACACTTCTACAATGTCAAACACTGCAGAAGATATGGGGTGCTCTTTCTTCCATTGGACCAAAAATACAACGGTTAGGCAATGTGGGCATCGGCAGCCATAGTTCTAGTTTTTTTGTTCCTAGTAACACTCCTAGTCTGCAACCTTTATAGGAAGGTATTGCATGGAACTGAGAATTGCATCATGAGGCGAAGTTGGCATGTGCTAAATTTTGGTATTACAATAGTATTCCCTTTAATGTTGCTTCAAGTCTTTATTGGAAGGAGTCATTTACTACATTGTTTGTGGAAGGTAAAGGGTTCAAGGCCCCAAGAAGTTATGGATTGATTGGACCATCATTGAATGATGAGATCCAAAACATATATAGTAAAGGAACAAAAACAAATTTGCAAAATCAATGGATGCAACATTTTATCTGATGGGTGGACAGGTGCCACGAATAGGACACTCATTAACCTTTTAGTGACTTTAGGAGCACAGTTGATGCCTCCAGTGAAGTAAAAAATGACAAGACCTTGTGTAGCTTGTTGAATGAGGTGGTGATGGAGGTAGGAGTGGATTATGTTATCCAAATAGTTACAAAAAACATATCTGCATATGTGGCAATTGGTAGACTACTAAAGGTGACAACCTACATTGTTTTGGAGCCCTTGTGCCACCCATTGGCTTGAACTTCTACTTAAAGACATGGGGAAATTAAGCTAGGTGAAGAATGCAGTGGAAGATACAAGGAATATTACCAAAAACATCTAAAATCATATATGGGCCCGAAATCTCATGAGAGCACATTAATGGCAAGGAGCAAGTGCGTTTAGAAGTCACATTCAAAAGTCATAGACTTTGCCACTAATTTTCTTACCTTGCAAAGTATAGCAACTACATTGCCCAACCTTAAGCACATGTTTGTGAGCGAAGGGTGGTTGGAGATGAACGCAAGAAAGTTAGAATAAATAATCATAAAGAATTAAAAATATTAAATTAAAATGCTAATTTAACATTTTATGGATGATTAAATTGGTGGTGTTACTTTACATTGAAAGTTAGTGATGAAATGATAATTGAGAGGACAAATTCATATATTTTTAGAAGAATGAATATATGGTCTAGATTTTACCACAAACCAAAAGTTAACTCCACTAATTGTGGAGTTGAGGAGAAGAGGTGGACTAGTTGACTGAATTCAATGAGTAAATTTGCTATTTTGGAGTAGTTTATTATTTATTTAATGGATTTTTTGAGGAAGAAATTGCTAATTTGATGATTAACTCATGAGAGGATAATTATGAATTTTATTGATTTACTTAATGGATGATAATTAGCTCATATTAATTAAATAATAAAGAATTATTTAATTAAATAATAATAATTATAATTAATGATAATTACTAATAATGATACTAATTGATGTCATTCATGCATAATGTGATGGTTAAATCCTGGCATTATTGTTGTGGCCACCAAAGTTCAAACCCCCACAAGGCCATTGTGATCACCGGCATTGTGCCCTCGTTGATCCATTGTGCTCATGAATTTGCACCTTTGTGTTGATGTTGTTGGCATTCATAGTGCTCCAAACCCTCTGTAATATCCACCCCAAATTTTTGATTTTGCAATTGTTAGTGTTAGCAAAATAACAATGATAAGCAACTGAAATAAACTACCTTCCACTTTCTGATCACCCAGATCTGTGTGTGCGCAAGGTGAGAACATACGGTGGTAAGGCTTACATTGCAAAGCTACTAAAATGAACCACTTGTTCAGTGGGGTGAGTAGTAATCCTTCCACTTATGCAATGGGTACAAACATGAAAGAACAACTCTTCCACTTATCTAGGAGTAAGTCCAAACCACTTATTCAAAGGATAAAAACATCACCACTTGTTCAGTGAGAGAAAGAACAACACAACTTATTCAGTGGGAGAAATAAGATGCCACTTATTTAGTGGGGTTAGCATCAAATCCAACAAAGAGAAAAATCACTAAATGGTACTACCAAATCAGTGTTACAATAGAATGCTCAGTACAATGATAATAGCAATGACAACCCAGCTGCTAATGAGATAGAAATATGATAGCAACACCCCATATACATTCAACCCAACTAAAATAAGATCCCCAAGTGAAACAACATCGATATACCTGAGTATGATAGCAAGTAAAGGACTGAACTACCTCAGGAAATAAGTTGCAGCAGGTCTGCAGCACTCAGAAATCACTGTGTACAGGTCTGAAACACTCCCAAACAACAAGCTACAGATTGGCACGCCACCCAAGAAAGTCATCAACTCACCATAGGACATTCCCAAACTGATTGCAAGGTTAAAGGATGATCAAGGCGCCATCAAATCAGTCTGAAAAACAAGGAAAGAGGGCAGAAATCTTCACAACACCTAAGCACATGAAACCCCAAATTGTACGGCTGGCTAAGAGGGGCAATCAGCTCCTGGAAATTCAAATCTCCATAAAAAATCTGCAACCTTGCACGAAGGGTCACCCAAGTCTGCCAAAAAGGATAAAGCAATACCCACAAAATGTTTTGCAATCCTCCAACCAGCACAAGCCAAACTGATGGTATGGCCAAGGCATGAAATGTGTCAGAACCCTGGTGGTTCTCAAATTCCAAACCCTAACTGATGTCTGAGGTTTTTTTGCAAGTTTATGATTTTTGTATTTTTTTGTGTTTTCAGGCAAAATTGTAAAGCTGCGATTTTCTATAATAATTGCAAATAAATTCATAAAAATCACATGTGCAGTGTATTACATGAAAAATGCTCAGAATGTCAAGGCGTACCATTTATTTCAATGTCCAGAGCATTTACAAGACAAATAGCAATATAATGATGAAAATACAAATTTATTATTGAAACCTGGTTTCTCTTTAATGGCGGCTGTAGCTGCATTAATTGCTTGAAGTCAAAGGTACGGCTGAAAGAAGTAGATGAATCTCCAGCTCAAAATTCAATGCCAAACCTCCAGTAACCCCTGCGCACTGATGCCAATCAACTGAAACTCAAGAATGGAGACATCCTTTTTCTGTGAAGAATTGTACGACCTGCTGGTACAACAGGTACGGCCTGCTACAGCAATGAATGATGAAGTACGGCTAAAAGAAAGATGGCTCTCTGGTTCCCTAAGATTCACTGCTGAGTCACCAGAACCCTGGGCGCACCCAAGCTAACTGTCAGAGACTGAAGGAGAGAAATGTATCCCTCTGAAAGAGTTGTACGGCCTGAAAAGTACAGAAGGAGTACGGCCTGTCTGCTGCAGCAAGTAAAATGGTACGGCCTTCAAGAATATTTGCCAGATCTCCGAATAATATCTTCTAATGAAGTCGCCTCTGTTGCTAGATGGTTTCCTCTGTGAACCTTTGAATAAATAACTGGTTAAGCTCAGTCTGTGACTTCTGGATGAAATCACCAAGTGCCAGCTTCAACTGATATTTCACAGCCTCAGTCTGCCTGATCCCTGAAGAGTTTTCGTTCTCCAGAAACGATGGTCTGCCAGAAACCCTAAGGTTTGCAAACTCCAATGCTCAGAGCAAAAGACAAATTAGAATATCATATCATGATGGTTCGATTTGTCCTTTCAGAAAATATATACTCCCCCTTTGAGAAATTCGACCCAAGCTCTTTTAATTAATCATTTAAATAAAATTCATTTATTTCACCTCAATACTTAGGAGAAATATTTTAATAATTAAATGGCGCCTCTTTTAAATGAATAATAAATATTCATTAAGTCAATATTTAATACTTAATTATAAAGTATAATAAATACTTTATAACTGGCCAATTTAATTAAATATTTAAATATTTCAATAAAGTGACTTTAATATAAAGTCAAATTATTAAATATTTAATAACTCATTAAATACTCCTTATTTCTCCGTCAAATCAACCAACTGCTGAATTAGGTCGAATCTGAGCTGAATAACTGCGCCAGGTGCCCTGCCCGAAATAGCAGCTTCCGCCTGACCTAACTTTCTAAAAATAGAAAGTTCCTGAAAAAGCTCTCTGGAAGATTCTGCGAAGGCCCAACCTGACACAACAGCAAACTGGAGCTACCAAACACTGGATAACTGCCACCGAAGATCCTCTGCACACCCTGTCAGCCTACGAGGATCGAAATTATAGGCTAACTCCTCGACAAACAGTGTCAGCTAAAACGGGGACATGACAAAATGGTACGGCCAGCAAACATAGAACTCAGAAAATCCACTCCAAAATACTCCAAATCTCTGCAAATCAGATATCACACCAAAATATATCTACTAGAAAACATTAAAACAATCCATAACTAAAATCAAACTGGAAATCTTCACCCTAAGCTCCAATGGTGACTCTTGCACTGAAGCCACATCAACGTCCAGCTAAGAAGTATCTCTCAACTCCGAAACTAGAGCAACCTTGAGGGTTTTTGTCCTCAAAGCCCAAAAGATTCAATCCACATTTTAATAGCACTTTGTTATCTTCATTCAACATGACCCATATGAGAAAACAAGGTGAGCTTATATAGAAATCAGGGCTCACAAATTCAAATGCCTTTTCCTTCCAAAAGGGACGCCCATCTCCCAAAAAAGAATATTTTATTTTATTTTATTTTCTTTTAACCCTCATCTAGGCGTCCACCTTAAGAAATGAAAGTGTTCTTTTAAAAACAACTTAAGTGACCTCTTCCTAGGCGTTGAGCACAAGGGGGGTCACAATTGAACTTTAACTTAAGTCATAAAATCACCTTTTTGAAGACTTAAGTAATGGGCGAATAAATATTATCCGAAAACACCTGAACTCACCACAGCTGAAACTGCCAACCACTGCACTGAAATGTTGGAGGAAAGGGGCCAAGACCATACGCCCAAAATAGCACTTACTAAAAATAGCAAATTGCTAAAAATATAAGTGAGTCAAATCTCCAAATTGGCTCAAACTAAGAGACACTGGAACTTACTAAAAATAGCCACTGCTAAAAATAGCCATACTACTGACCAAGGCCTAGAAAAAACTGAGAAAAACCCACAAAAGCTCTCTGGCAATAACAGTATACTCTTCGAAAAATGCTGATACGAATCGTCTAAGGATCATGGAATCCCCTTAGCTCCTCCATTTAGCCTACAAGACTTCAGAAATAGGCTAACAACCACTAAATAGATTAGGATTAAGAAGGGGACATTACACCCTAATTGGGCCACTGTGCTCGCAAGCTTTGTGCCCCTACTAGGCTACTTGGCTTGCAGGTTTGGACTATTCACATTAAAGTTGTGCAATGATAATAATGAAGAATTATGATCATAATGTGAATAATAATGATCATCAATGATAATGATGAATAGAAAAATTATTTTAGTGTCTACAGAGAGTCCTTACCGCAAGAAGGCTGAAGTAAACAAGGATTGAAGACCATTTTTTATGATACATTTGTCAAGACCATGGATAAGATCATCAAGATAAGTATTCTTTAAGTTTTTTTACAATATTACAAGTTTTTGTAATATTATTTGTTGATTATAATTTATTTTTTAATTTTTGGTTTTACTTCAATATTATAACTTCCTTTTCATTCATTCTCTTGTTTTAGGTGTCAAAACCATTGGTTAGGGTTCTACAGTTGGCGGATGGAGACAAAAACCCCATGGGGTATCTATATAAGGCCATGGATAGGACCAAAGAAGCAATTCAAGATTTGTATGGGTCAAATAGAACCAAATATGAACCCATATGGCACATTATTGATCAAAAGTGGAACGGACTTCACCAACATATTTATGTTGCTACCTACTATTTGAACACCAAGTTTTTCTTCTCCCCTTCATTTAGAGCAGATGTAGAGGTTATGTTTGGCCTCAACATGTGTATTGAGAGGTTAATCCCTAATGACAACCTTTGAGATTTCATACACAATGAGTTACAAAGTTATAAGAGGGCCGAGTGGGCATTGCTTTCTTCAAATTCATGCATTCGTAGGAGAAACACTATGCAGCCAAATAAGAATAAACATGTTCAATTTTAGTTTCGAATTTATTTTGACTTTTAACTTTTAAGTTTACTAAAATTCTTAATATCTTACAAAGTTATAAATCTCATGTGTGCAGATTTGTGGTGGGAAGATTTTGGTGCCACGACACCTAATCTTCAAGAGCTTGCAATCCACATTCTATCCCAGCCCTATAGTGCTTCTAGTTGTGAATGCAACTAAAGTGTTTTTTAGAACATTCACACAAAAATGAGCAACAAACTGACTAAAAAATGCTTGAATGACCTTATGTTACATCCTTTCACTACATAAAAAGTAGGTACAAGGGCAGCACACACATCACACACTTGACCTCAATGGCACCAATCCATTTTCAATGTGGGTTGTTGAGCCTAAGGATGTGAATCCATTGTTAAACACCAATCAAATCACTGATTTCGAGAGAGATGAAGCCAAATGGCAAGCAAATGTGGCAACATATGAGGCTTCATAAGGTGAGTTTGGGAAGTCATAAAGGGCGGGTTTACAACATACACAGCTTCATCCTATGCCTGAAGCTCCTATTAAGGCTCTTATTGAGTATACCACAGCTATACCATCCACTTCCACAATGCCCACGTAATGGCAACAAACTTTTTTGAAGGTTTAGTCATAGGAAGAAATTTATGACTATAGTTTTGTTCTTATTGAAACTACAACTTTATATGCTTCTATGATGCCCACACAACGGAAACAAACTTTTATGAGTTGATATTGAAACTGGAATTGTATATGTATTGAAACTTTGAACTCATTTTTTGGTCTATGAAGTGTCATGAACTTTAATTTTGATCTACGTAGGAAATCCATAATATGGTTTATAAAATCAATAATACGCATGTTTTTAAAACATATTTTATTAATATGTGTTTAATGTTCAATAAACTTACCGAGTATCCCCGATTTTTTGTCAAGACTTGAGATTTTGAAAAAATTGGATCTTCCAAGTAATTGTCGAGTTCAATTTTTTAAACTATGGTTTGAATACTCATAGATGAAGACTTGGCATCTAGAACACGATCATATTAAAGATGATCCATGATAGTGGGGCCACAATTTGATAGTAGGGCCACACTCAAGGATCATCTTCAACAAGCCCGGGAAAAGTAGGAGCTTTGTGCCATCATCCACATCGAAGAAAGGAAGTTGTGAAATAGGAGTATCACAAAGCACTCAGTGCATTGGATGAACCTCCCTGCAAAGGGTGTTACATGGGAAGACATGGAGATATTTGAGCATCCTGATTTGCAATTGCTTGAGGACAAACAATTTTGGAAAGGGCGTACTGTCATGTCCCCTTCTCAAAAATAAAGAATTGGATTGAAGATCCATAGCCTATCTCTGTTTCTTGTAGGCTAAAGAAGATGATAAGGGAAATATAGTATAGTATGGGGAACAATCATTATTTATAAGGACGATTTAAGCGTTGCTTTTAAAGACTATCTAGATGAGACATGATGAGGCTTATGTATTTATTTTAAAAGTACTTTTTGTATAATCACTTAGAAGGAAAAATGAAATAATAATGGGCCCGAATGAGGACGCCTATAAAGGAAAAGCAAGCACTCAAGGCAAAGGATCCATTATCAACATTTCAAACTCCTATTTTCAAATTATAGCTCTTAGAATGGAAACCCTTGTTTGGCAATTTTTGGATGATGAAACCCCTCTTGGAAATCAATTCAATTTGAGGACGAAAACCATCAAGTTTAGTGGAGCAAATTACACCAGCTGAATGCAATTCTATTTGTGAACAAATGGTGAAATTTGCAAGGGTTTGAAGTATTATGTTGTTGTGCCAATCTGAAACCCTGTTATATTCCAGCAACAAGCCTTTGTAAGGTGATTTTTACATTTATATCTGCTACGCCACTACATGTTGTAACCATCATTGTATGGTCAGCTTTTATACTGTATACTCGTATTAAATTCTGATTTTTCCAGTTCTGTTATCTGGTAATTCTGTTGTTTGCAATTTTATATATAGTAAATGCTATAGGATTATGAATAGGGCGATCTGAAATAATAGACTGCATTTTACATATGTTGCAGTTGTGACAAATTGAAATAGTAAATTAGACTGTTTTTTATACATGTTGCAACTGTTTATGAAGGTAGTGATTATAAATTAGATTGCATTATATATAAGCGTGGCAAGTTGTTTACTAATGTGGCAATCTGAAATTGTAAGTTAGATCAGAGTTATTGATGTTGTGATTGATCCATTCGCTGTCCAAGGGTTTAACAATATCACTTGTGCTTTCCGCTATTATAACTACAAGATTATTCATAAATTCTGGCATTTATACACTGACGTTCCATTTGCATCATTAATTATTAGTGTAAAATACTGTAGGTTTACCATTGATTCTGCATTTCCCATTTTAGCATTAGCATAGAGATTGGTCTAATTACTTTCAATTTTCATTTCAAGTTTGGCATTACTTTCAGCATTATTTTTAGGGTTTTATATTCAGTATCAGCTAACATACAGTCTGAAATAAACATATTATTGTTTGATATTAGCAACGGGTTCTGAATTTCATAGATTAGTATTTATTGCAAGTTTTCTATAAATCAGAAAATACAAAAAAATCATATATTTCCTAAAATTCCTAAAAAGGGACCTTACACCTTCAGTGAGGAGCCCTTGCATCTTCCTGGTTGCATGGGTTAGGCTTAGAGGGTAAACCATATCAAAAAGAAAAGGTGCCAAATAGTAAAATCAAAAGCAGACGAAAAAGAAAAAAAAAAGAAAAAGAAACTTTGTGGCCCTACTGCCCCTACTATCTAGATGGCACCAATCCATGCATTCCTTATAAATCACAATCATTGTAGGCAGATTTCCATTGTTTGAGCTCTCCCACTTCAACGTTTGACCTATTAACTATCTTCAATCTAAGTCTAGGGTTAGTTGAGGATATCTTTCCCTTTTATTAGATTTTCCATGGACTGATTCCTACTCATCATTTCATTCCTACCGCTTTTCCCATTCCATGATCACTTGTCTTCATTTATCTTCAAAGTCCATGAATATTTGCTAACTCATTCCCTGAGCAATATGTGGAAAACCCCACATTAGTCTTGATAGATTTCACAATCCTTGCTACAGACCATATTTCTCTTGTTGCTTCCATATTAATCTTAGCTATCACATCATTGTAAAATGACTCAAAAAGCTTGCAATTTAGTCAAATCTCTCTACAATCTTAGCACATTACTTGATCTACAAACCACCACTTGGTTCCTAGTCCTCACTAGCTTTCCTATCATCATACACATCCATCACATCATGTTTTCCCTATTGTCAATCTTCATTACTATTTTTTGTACTCTCTTTCCACCCTTCCCTCAAGGGCATCATCATATCATATTTAGTTGGGGATATGTTCTCTCGTCTCCCTTTCTAACCTATACCTATACACTATTATTCTCTTATCTCACATACAATGACATTGGATTTTAACTAACCTTATCTATCTTCACTAATCATAAAATCTTATCTTCTATTACTATATCACACTTGCCCTATCATTGGGGGCACCTTATCTTCATCTTTCAGTCTTGGGAGCATATTCTCCCCTTCCCTCAAACCATACTATCATTATCAATTTGATCACTTATTCTCAATTCTTGACACTCATCACATATTTCGAGTACTCACCCTCCCTTGGAGACGTCTCTTCCTATCGTTGGGGGTATCATTCATATGCTCCCCTCTTTCCTCTAATATCATGATACCACGTATACATTGGCATTATTCATCTCTCCCCTTTACCTATTACATTAAATTGATTGGCTCTATTCTTTCACAAGTTAATTTAAGGAAGAGCATATCTTACTGATACAGGAGCATCCTTGGTTCTTGGCAATCTTGCATCAACCAAAAATATTTTCATTTCAGTTTTGTTCTTGTTCAATTCAAGTTGGCAGATTCAGTGTTTCATCATATTTGCTCACCAGACCCTGTGGATCTATGTTTTCATCATGGACATGTTCATTTTCCTTATTCCAAGATTTCAGATCGATTGGATCTTTATCCTCAAGTTATCGCTTCCGGATTAAGTGGCAGTTTCTTGAACCGGCACCGGAATAGTTTCAAGCCTAACGGTTAGTTTGATCTCTTGTGGATCCTTCCCGTAACTTGTGGATCCTCACAATGTGTTTCGAATTGTTCCGTGGAGTGTCCCCGACCTTAATTTAGGTCCACACTTCATCCTATGCACCTGTCGAGGATAAATTCAAATTTGAGGCCGACCTATTTCATGCACACGTTACATTTTCCTTCATCGAAGATTGTAATGATCTTTGGCCGATGCGGAAGATTCTAGATCTATGGATATGATATAAAGCATTGTAACAATCATTAGGAGGGTAGAAGTTGATTAAGCAGATTAATGTAGATTGGATATGTAATATTTTAGCTTGAATTAAGGAGCATATAGGATATTGCATTATGAGCATGTTGTATTAGGCTTGTGAGCCAAATCTGTAAAGCCAAATGTTGTCGGCCGATTGTAATCGAAATTTCTGATAATATGAATATTTGAATCTGCATTTTCCTCCATATTATGTGTTGCTTATGTTGTGTAACTCTTGTTGCACGGTCCGAACTGTTCTCTTTGAGGATTCTCCTACCGTGGCTGCACCAGATTGGTATTAGAGTGAAATTCGTTCCGTGAGAAATTGTCAGAGTTTGCGGAGTCCTGTTGAAGATTTGTTGTGGGGTGCCAGACTGAGGATCTGACCTGCAGCTGCAGAGGACTTGTGTAAAGATGGCGGGAAGAAGAAATGGTAGAGGAAATGGAGCGCGTGGAAATGCAGACCCAACTATGATGGAAATGGTGAGAGGAATTGTTGCTAGATTGGAAGCAGTCAAAACGGCCTAGAGGAGAGGTCGACCAGTTGATGATGTGAGTGATGTGGAGGTAGAAGAACAGGAAGAAAGGGAAAGATTAAATCAACCTGGCCTGGATCAGGGAGAAGAGAGGTTCATAAGAGCCCTAACCAGAATAAACACTAAACCACATTTCAATCCACCGGATTATAGTGATAAGTTGGATTCAGATGAATTGTTTGATTGGATAACGGAGATGGAGAAGTATTTTGATTTTGAAGGTACCGCCGAAGACAAGAAGGTGAAATTTGCTTGTACAAAGTTGAAAGGACATGCATCCCTTTGGTGGCAACATTTGCAAACAAATAGGAAAAGAAGAGGAAAGGAGAAGATAAAATCATGGGATCGGATGGTGAATAAGTTAAAGACGAAGTTTATGCCTGCAGATTATCAAATCAGCTTGTTCCGGAAGTTGTAGAATTTGAAGCAGAAGGAATTAAGTCTGACAAAGTATACTGAGGAGTTCTACAAGTTGAATATCAGATCCGGACATTAAGAGGATGAGATCGAACAAGTAGCCAGATACGTGAATGGCTTGAGGTTGTCTATACAGGATGAGATCAGTTTGAACAAATTGCTGAGTGTGGAGGAGGCATATCAATGTGCCCTAAAAGCAGAAGAGAAGTTGAATAAAAGACATAAGCAGAGACAGAGAGGAAGAGGTGGAAGATTTCAAGGAGGAAGAACTTTTTACTGGAGGAGGAAGAGGATCTTTTGCAGATCAGAATAAAGATAAGGAAGTCAATAAGAATGAAAATTTGTACCATAGAGATGATGGAAACTCTTACAGGAGAGGAGGATATGGTGGTTACCGGAATGAGGGTTATAGAAAAGATGATAGAGGATAGGAGAAAAGAGTATTCAAGGGAACTTGTTTTACGTGTGGTGGAGGACATAAAGCATTTGAATGTAATCAGGGAGAGACAAGCAGAAAGACAAAGAACAGTAGGAGAACAACCTTTGCTAAGAAAGATCATGCCGGATAAACTAATAAACTGGAAGATGGAGAAGTGTTGGTGAACAGAAGAGTATTGTCTCAAAGTGAGGTGGAGCAGGAACCGTTGCAGAGAAAGAATTTGTTCCGAACCAGATGCAAGGTAGCTAGTAAATGTTGCAGAGTAATTATTGACAGTGGAAGCTCAGAGAACTTGGTTTCTAAATAAATGGTGACCAAATTGAAGCTAGAAAGATTGAAACACCTGAAGCCCTATCAGATAGCATGGATTCAAGATGAGCATAAGATACTGGTAAGTGCACAATGTTTGGTGAAATTGAAGATAGGAAAATATCAGGATGAAGTTTTGTGTGATATCATGCCTATGGATGTATGCCATGTTTTGTTGGGAAGGCCTTGGAAATATGATAGATAGGCTATTCGTGATGGAAAGAACACATATACCATTGTTGCTAATGGGATGAAGCAGACTTTGTTGCCATTGGAGGATGTTCCTACAGTTGAGGTTTGTACGAATGCTAGAGTTTGTTTGGTTGATGGAAGGAGATTTTTGGATGGACTGAGACATGAGAACATGTGCTATGCCTTGGTTCCTAAGAAGGCTGAAGACTTGAAGCGTGTAGAAGAACAATCGGAGGAGATAAAGGAGTTGCTAACAGAATATGAAGAGATCATTTCAAATAATGTACCTAATGGATTGCCACCTGTGAGGAGTATTAGTCATTGCATGGATCTGATTCCTAGACCTAGTTTGCCTAATAAAGCAGCACACTTGATGACATCGGCAGAGAATGAAGAGTTGAATAGACAAGTGCAAGAGTTGTTGAGGAAGGGTTTGATCAGAGAAAGCTTAAGTCCTTGTGCAGTACCTTTTGTGCTAGCACCTAAGAAGGATGGAGAATGGAGGATGTGTACAGACTCTAGAGCCATAAACAAAATCACAGTGAAGTATAGATTTCCTTTGCCCCAAATGGATGACATTATGGATTGTTTGAGTGGAGCTAAATACTTTACAAAGATAGATTTGAAGAGTGGATATCATCAGATTAGAATCAGAGAAGGGGATGAGTGGAAGACAGCATTCAAGACAAATGAAGGATTGTATAAGTGGTTAGTGATGCCTTTTGGACTAACAAATGCACCGAGTACTTTCATGAGGCTGATGAATGAGGTATTGAAGAAATTCTTGGGTAAGTTTGTGATTGTCTATTTGGATGACATCTTGATTTTCAGGAAGACTAGAGAAGAGCATTTGTTACATATAAGACAAGTTTTGCAAAGGTTGAGAGAAGAGCAGTTGTTGATAAACATTAAGAAGTGTAGTTACCTGAAGGAAGAATTGGTATATCTGGGATTTGTGATATCTGTGGATGGATTGAAGATGGATCCTAAGAAGGTAAGAGCAATTGTTGAATGGCCTACACTGGAAAGCATTGGAGAGGTGAGATCATTTCATGGATTGGCTAGTTTCTATTGGAAGTTCATTAGGCATTTCAGTTCTATTTGCAGTCCTATGATAGAAACAATGAGAGGAGATAAGAAGGATTTTAGGTGGACATCTAGAGCAGATCGGAGTTTTGAGTTGTTGAAACAGAAGGTGACTAAGCAGCCTATGTTGGCTTTACCAGACTTTAATAAGGTGCTTCAGGTAGACTGTGATGCAAGTGGAAATGCAATTGGAGCAGTATTAAGTCAAGAAGGAAGACCAGTAGCTTATTTCAATAAGAAATTGAATTATGCTAGAAGGTATTCAGTGTATGACCAGGAGTTTTATGCCATAGTTCAAGCCTTGAAGAAGTGGAGACATTACTTGTTGCCTAAGGAGTTTGTGTTGTATACGGATCATCAAGCATTGCAGTATTTGAACAGTCAAGGTAAGTTGAATCAGAGACACATAAGATGGATGGAATTCTTGCAGAGCTATACTTTTGTTTTGAAACATAAGAGTGGAAAGTCAAATAGAGTTGTCAATGCCTTGAGTAGGAGAAGGAATTTACTAGCAGAGATGAGAGTGGAGGTATTAGGTTTTGATGAATTGAAGAACTTGTATGAGGAAGACCCAGATTTTGCAGAACCTTGGAGAGCTTGTAAAGAACCAGTCTTGGAGGATAGGAGTCAGTGGTTGGATTATTTCATTCAAGAGGATATGTTGTTCAGAGGGAATTAGTTGTGTATACCCCGGAGTTCAATGAGGGATAACTTAGTGAATGAAAAACATAGTGGAGGATTGTCAGGACACCTTGGAATTGATAAGACAATAGCATTGGTAAGTGAGAATTACTTTTGGCCACAGATTCATAGGGATGTTAGGGAATTTGTGTAGAGTTGCAAATTTTGTCAAGTTGCAAAAGGGAGTAATCAGAATGTTGGATTGTATAAGCCTTTGATAGTTCTAGAGAGACCTTGGGAGGATATCAGCATGGATTTCATACTTGGCTTGCCGAAGACACTGAGAGGTAATGATTCTATATTTGTGGCCGTGGATAGATTTTCTAAAATGTCACATTTCATACCTTGTAAGAAGACAATAGATGCAGTACATGTAGTAGACTTGTTTTTCAAGGAAGTGGTCAAATTGCATGGATTACCTAGGAGTATTGTATTAGACCGAGATACAAAGTTCGTTGGTTACTTTTGGAGGAGACTATGGAAGAAGTTAAATACAAATTTAAAGTTCAGTTCTACTTTTCACCCACAGACTGATGGACAGACAGAGGTAGTAAATAGGGGTTTGGGGAATTTGCTGAGATGTTTGGTTGGACAGAAGACCAAAAGTTGGGATTTAGTCCTTGCACAAGCAGAGTTTGCTTACAATAATTCAGTGAACAGGAGTACCGGAGAGACATCTTTTGAGATTGTTACTAGAGTTCATCATAGAGGTATATTAGAGTTGCTAGACATCAATAGGGAAGACAAAAGGAGTGCAGAAGCAGAAGAATTTGCAGAACATATGAGGAAAGTGCATACTCAAGTAAAGCAGCAATTGGAAGATATGAACCGGAAGTGTAAGGAATGAGCAGATGAAAAGAGGAGACATAAGGAGTTCAAAGTTGGAGAGGAAGTGATGGTGTATTTAAGGAAGGAAAGGTTTCCAGTTGGCACATACAATAAGCTCAAGATGAGGAAGTTTGGACCCTGTAAGATTTTGAAGAAATTTGATTCAGAAAATGCATATGAAGTAGAATTACCGAATGGCATGGGTATATCACCTACATTCAACATTGCAGATCTACATCAGTACCATGAAGCAGAATTCAGTGAAGATAGTAAAGCAAAATTGGAGAAACAATTTCCTAAACAACAATCAAATGAGATAGAAGAGATTTTGGATATCAGAGATGGAATGAGAACGCGTGGAAGACAGTACAAAGAATATCTTGTGAAGTGGAAAGGCAAACCAATGGAAGATTCTTCTTGGATTTCCCAGGCTGAGGTAGACCGTATTGGTTTTCCTTTAGCCCCAGCAAAGTGAGGGACTCACTTTTCAATTAACCCCGAATGTCTAATGCAGGAACATCCTTGGTTCTTGGCAATCCTGCATCAACCAAAAATATTTTCATTTCAGTTTTGTTCCTATTCAATTCAAGTTGGAAAATTCAGTGTTTCATCATATTTGCTCACCAGACCCTGTGGATCTATGTTTTCATCGTGGACATGTTCATTTTCCTTATTCCAAGATTTTAGATTGATTGGATCCTTTTCCAGATTAAGTGGCAGTTTCTTGAACCAGCACTGGAATAGTTTTAAGCCTAACGGTTAGTTTGATCTCTTGTGGATCCTTCTCGTAACTTGTGGATCCTTCCCATAACTTGTGGATCCCCGCAATGTGTTTCGAATTGTTTCGTGGAGTGTCCCCGACCTTAATTTAGGTCCACACTTCATCTTATGCACCTGTCGAGGATAAATTCAAATTTGAGGCCGACCTATTTCATGCACACATTACATTTTCCTTCATCGGAGATTGTAATGATCTTTGGCCAACACGGAAGATTCTAGATCTGCGGATATGATATAAAGCATTGTAACGATCATTAGGAGGGTAGAAGTTGATTAAGCAGATTAATGTAGATTGGATATGTAAGATTTCAGCTCGAATTAAGGAGCATATATTGCATTTTGAGCATGTTGTATCAGGCCTGTGAGCCAAATCTGTAAGCCCAGATGTTGCTGGCCAATTGTAATTGAAATTTCTGATAATATGAATGTTTGAATCAACATTTGCCTCCATATTTTGTGTTGCTTTTGATGTGTAACTCTTGTTGTACAGTCCAGACTGTTCTCTTTGAGGATTCTCCTATCGTGGTTGCACCACTTACACATCATTTGTATCATATCAAAGCACCACCACTTAGACTTGACCTAGCCACTTTATCTAGTTCAAGTGGCAACCATATAGCCAACAACGCATTTTACTTTGTTTTTGGCCTTCTTGTGACCTTTTCACACATCGCCCCATTGCAAATGGGGACCCCCAGTAGTTGTTTTTCTAGGGTTTTGCCTTCGCACAACAATTTCATGAAATCATTGCTTTGAGCGTTCTGAGTCAGAGTTTTAAGTTATCACACGAGCCAATTGGAGAATTCAAGCCCGAAACAGTGCCTAAATGTCATGGAAGTGCTTAAAAGGTCCGAAAGATGAGGATCGCCTGTGCTTTGAGTCAATTCTGACACTTCCTATTTTTTAGGGATTTTTGTTTTTTTCATTTTTGGCATTTTTGGACCAATATGAGATCCTTATTTTTTAGGGATTTTGCTTTTTCTATTTTTAGAATGTCAACCCTGGTCATGGAGTCAACATTTCCATTTTTAGAATCAAAATTCAAGCCACCAGAGGTAAAATAAAGCAAAAATCAATGAAAAATCACGAAAAATCAAGGCATATGGCAACAATAAAGTCTGCCCTTGGACTAGGAAGAAAAGATGGCAAGCCAAGGAGAAAGTCCGACCCACCTTGAATGAAATGGAAACAAATTCATAAAGTTCGCCTGGGGTATGGAAAGACCACCTTGAAGTCCGCCTAGACACTAAAGAGGACATGGAAAGAAATAATCAAAGTCTGCCATAAGGAGATAAGCAACATGGAGAGAAACTCGCCAAGTCCGCCTAGGCATTGAACATATGGAAAAATATTTATGAAGTCTGCCATGAGGAGAAATGAAAATAAAGTCCGACTTAGGCAAGAGAAAAATGTCCAAGGTTGAAGAAAGTCTGACTTTGCCTAAGAAATAAAGTCCAAGCATGAGTAAAGCTCGATTTTGGCATGGGGAGATATGTCTAGCACAAATTAAAGTCCGCCATGGCCTAAAAGAAATAAAATTCATGGTAAACATGCTTCAAAGTTCGCCCTGGCTAAAGAAGAGTAACTTGGAAATAATTAATTAGCCGTGGGTAGATTAAAATTTGCCATAGTTAAATAATTTTAAATAAATAAATTTTGCCATGAGTATAAGATTTAAAGGGTTGGAAAAATCGAATTTAATATATTGGACAATTAATATTTTTCCAATGTTTGAAATATAAAAATTCAACACATGGGCAAATTTTTGAGCTCAGAGAAAGGAAGAAAATTGTGGCTAAAGATGGCGCTTGGATAAGCTTGCCATGAGGATTTTTGAAGAAAAATAGAAACTTGCCTTGATGAAGAGGCGAAAACAAGCATTAAAAAATGAAATTGCTAAAACAAAATCAAACTCTTTTCCTTATAATGAGTTTCAACAACTCATTCTTCACAAGTTAGATTGAAGAGAAGTTAAGCTCTCTCAGAATTGCAAGAATATTGAAGGCAAAGTCAATTTTTCTCAATAGATGAGTAAATTCTTAAGCTGGAGGATGTGATTTTTGAGGAAGTAAATTGGAATTCTTGGCTGAAAGGCGTACTTCTCAGCAAATAGGCGCATTCTTTTCTTGGATTTTTGATTAAATTCTCAGAGGTTGAATTTAATTTGCAGCCAGGATATTTCCAAAGGTTTACAATTTGGTTGGCTGCGTTCTTTATTCTTCTTTCATCTTGTTTGATCATTTCAGCTAAGTTCTAGCAAAGACTTAATCAAGTTCGCCCATTTTCAGCTTGCTTTTTCACAGAAATTTATCTTTTTAACAAACTGAAGTAAAAACTTTCGAATGAAGGCCTGGAAATAAACCAGACTTAAAAATCTCCGCATTAATGTTAATTCTTTTTATTTATTGCAGGTTAATGACCACTCTGGAAGAACCATCAAGAAAGGCGCAGACGATGTTTTCCAGCAAAGGATTGCAGTGAGAGTCTAAGATTAATTCTAAGTGGAAAAATATTACAGACACCGATCTCGGGCATGTTGACTTCACAGAATTCAAGAAGAGGATGTACGGACACAATGGATTGCCAACACCAATTGCTCGTTGGATGGTGACGAATGGCATCTTCCAAGCAACCGGATTTCCAACAGCAGTGGAATGTGTTGAATTGATGGTGGAGTGCGCCATTCATTATGATGCACAGGAGAGGCAGATTATTGCACCTAATGGGAGGATATTAGCTCATCTCAGAGAAGTGGCAAAGCAGGAAGCATTTGGCATCCCGACACACCATCAGACTTTGTATAAAGCTAAGGACACTAGAAAGTTATATGAGGACCAGTTCGAGCTTTGTGCCACAAATACTAACAAGTCATGGCTGGAAAAACCAAAGGCCTCTGCCAAGAAAATGCCCAAGAAGTTGCGTCGTACAGACTTCAAGGACTATGGGGACATTATTTTGACGTTAAACAGAATAGCCAGCAATCCACAAGGCACACCTTTTGAGGCGTGGATGTACTATTTCATTGATGAAATCACCTCGGGCGTTAGGATGTTCAACTGGTCCCAAATGATTAGTGATAATCTCCGCGAGCAGCTGATCAATCTGGAAAAGACAAAATCATTCCACATGAGCTCCTATATCATTTATCTGTTGGCCAGCACTTACAGATATTCAGGACTAATATGCAAAGGCAGAGTAGGCAATCCTTACCGGCTTCCAATCTATCCTACAAATAGGATGATTTTGCTAGAGGTCCTTAGACAGCTGGAGACTTACCAAAACATCCAAAGGCCAAAGTAGAAGGAAGCTATCACATTCCCATTCTTCAATGGAAACATGTTGGAGTCCTGTCCATCGGCACAAGCAGCTGAAAGTGCTAGGTTGGAAATACAATGATATCCATTCACGACTTATTGGTCTAGGGCCAACTTTGACCCTCGTAACCACATTCGGACCGTAGATGGAAAAAGATATAAACATAAAGTAGACCTAGAGGATTTCTGGGCAAATTGCCGATGAATTTGATGAGAGCAACCGAACTCTATCGAGTGTTTGATCAGTTGGAAGATGATGGAGAATATGTGCAACCGTGCTTCAATGAGAGCTGGCCTCTTCCTACAGTGAAGTGGTCAGAGCCTGAGTTGGCAGATTTAACCACATTAATGATGTTGGTGGTCAAGTATTCTCAGTGGTGGGTTGACAAAAGTTGAGACGGAAAAGAATGACGCTCACTTATGACTTGTTGAGTGAGACGGAATCATACTCCTCAAATGTAGGCACATCCCATAGTGCCAAGTTGGTTGAAATTACCAATTCCGAGAAGAGGAAGGAAGCAGCTACAAAAGCAGAACCTGTTCAAAAGAGACAGAGGGTGGAGCCATCTCATTCCGCTACATCCAGAAATATTGATGACATAGTGGCTATTGCGAACGAATCCTTGGCCGATATGATGATTCCTTCTCCAATTCATGAGGGTAATATTGAGTTGATCCAGCTAGATGATGATGATCCCCCATCTCCTACGGGCACAGAAATGCGTGGTTCGGAGGACGAAATGGATATCCAGAATGATGAATTCCAAGAAGGTATGATTTCCGCTCTTACGGGAATTTTGGATACCCCAGGTGGAGAAAATGTTCAGGAGGAGGACAGCATTGAACAGCCCATAATTCCTAACTGGTTGAAGGGAAGATTGAAGATACAGGTGCCAGTTGAGACTCAGGAGGAAGATGACACTGCAGACTTCTTGGCTAGGTTAGAACAAGTTGTTGTAAAGAAGTCCGCCAAGAAATTCTCCACAATCCAGAGGGACGAAGCCGGCAGTCGTTTCGTACAGATTGCAATGCCAACCGTTGATAAAACACAGGATGAAATTGCTCCCCATGAGTATGCCATTACCACTATAGACCTAGGCCCAACAACAAAAGGCCAGGAAGTTGAAGAGTTGGATAACTAAGTCTCTACTATCAAGGCGAGACTGGAGAAGGAAGTGGCAAAGAAGAAGAATTACAAGAAGGAGGTCGAGCGCCTGAAGGAGTATATTCAACACCTGACCAAACTGCTCAACCAGGATGATGCAATAGCTCCTCCTCTTCTAAACTCCTCACAAGAAACAACCAAGGACGTTGAAGAAGATATGGTCACGGCTAGAGAAGCTAAGGAATGGATGGCAAGTAAAAGCACAGAAGTGGCTACCTTTATGGAGAGATTGACATTAGCCTATGGACAGACTTCCTCGTTCCTTTCTAGACTCACTATCATGACAAAAGTTTGGGACAACCTCCAGGACATTCAAGAGAGGATCATTCCATGCCTCAGAGTACTAAAGGGAGTTCCAAAACAGGAGTTGATCAAGGGAAAGATAATTGCAGCAAGCGCCACTTATGACTTCCACAATTGGTATTGGGCGTTGATAGTATGGAGTGAGGTTTTGGAAAGAGCAAAAGCTGATGGACTCAGAGTTGAGGAATAGATCAAAGAAATTCAGAGAAAGATTTACCTCATAGCTGCGGATGTATTTGAGAAAGAGATTGTCCGAGAGAATGACATGAAGCTAGAAACGCTAAAGCACAAAGTTCAGAAGATCTTCTCCACCACAGGATCAATTCTGAGACAGAGCTTCACAAGAGTGGCAAACCTCTTATCCATCTGGGATGACTTCATGAAACAAGAATTGGAATGGGAAAGTGCCTTTGCCGAATATGCTGAGGACTTGGATGGGCTGGAATTCAAAATAAACATGCTGCCACAAGTCACAATGGAAGAAGTCATCACGATCGTGTCCAGGTTCGTCAAACACACTGCTGCTTGAGAGGATAGGGACGCACTCCCTTGAAAATAGCTCCAGACGCCACTTCACTCATTGTTTACTCATTGATTGCTGATGTTATTTTGGGAAACCCTAATTAGGGTTGAGATGTATTAATCTAGGCCATTAATTTGTTTTAATCTTGGCCTCTCATTTGCTCTTAGAAACTCTATATAAACTCTTGATCTCTAATTTTCATTTTGTGAAGAAAGTGTATGAGATTGTTGCATTTTGCTACTTCTGATAATAAAAGCTCCCATGCATGATTTGCTTTGAATCCCTTTTATTGTCAAGTGGTTTGCAAGGTTGCATAGCTTCTTCAACATTAGATTAGAATTAAGATAGAATTTAATTTGATGTTTGTTAAATGAATGAAAGATTTGATAGTATTGATTTATGGTGAAACTTAGCTCATACTTTCTTTGAATAGATGATTTTTATTCAATGCGTAAAGTTAGCTTGAGCTTATGATTGTGGATGCTTAACTTCAGTCTGGATAAATATTGTTCCAGACATGAAAATTATAATCACACCCCTTGAAGATTGCACCCACTTTGTGTAGTTGTCCCAAGGAGGCGAAGCAAAGCGTGGTTACCAGTTTCACCCAATCTTTACCATCTCTTGAATTCTTAGGGATAGATTAGAACCTTTAAACCCTTATCCTTTTTGTACTTTTTGAAATCCCAAACTGAAAATCTTGAAAGAAGAAGCATTTAATGTTAAATCCGTCTAAGTCCTAAACTTGTGAAGAATTCTTTAACGTCAGTCCCTTTGTGTATTACCAGCATATCACAATGCCCATTGAGATTATCCACACGTCAAGACCTGACAGAAGAAACCTTGGAGTCGCCATATGATCTTCCCGCAATCTTAGCATACGCAGTGATTTTGTTCAAGAGAGGATAGAGTGTCTTTGGACATTTTATTTTGTGTGTTTGGTGGATGATAAAACATACACCAACAGGCCTGAACTTAGCCCCTTTTATCTAAATGATAAATCAAGTGGCAACCACATAGCCAATATGTTCAATTTTTATTTTGGGTCTAGCTTAACCCCTTTAAACCAAATCAAGTGGCACTTACATAGCCATTATCATCAATTTTCATTTTGGCCCAACTAGCCTTTTTATCAAAATCAAGTGCCAACATGTTAGTACTCTCGGAAACTCCATTTTCAGGCCTCCTTTTTCAAAACAGTTGTCAATTAATCTTGGAGTTTGCATGAAGTCCAAATCAACTATTGTCCTTACCCTAAATTATGGAAACAATGGAGGAGACAAAGATGAAGCCAAAATGAATGAAGCAGTTTTAATAACCTCGCATGAGGAAAAATGATGAAAAACATCAAAGCATGAAGAAATTGATCAAAGGCATTTGATACAAGCATTTTCTAACAAAGTAAATTGAAATTATCAACAAGGCGGCATTACCTTGTAAATCCCCACTAAGCAAGACATGTTTCACTTTTCAGGTGGCAAAGCCAACTAAAAATGGCAACATACGGGTGGTTGTGGGTGGAGTAAAGTGTGAAAGAAAGAATGTCAAAGTTGCATGCTAAATAGGAGTAGCAAAATCAAGGTAAAAACGCGACCAACAAGTGGAAAAGCTTTAAGTGATCTGCAATCCAGCAAAAGACATGGAATATACCCAACTTGCTTGCCAAAATCAAGTGGTTGTGCCATCAAGAAACTGCAACAAAGAGGTGGCAGCTATCTCAGGAAATTGTGCCAGCATCAAGAAAAGGCAAGGTAAGTCAAAATCACATTTTTTACATGGTATAACCATCAACCAATTGTGATAAAGAAGTGGTGATTGTCATGAAAATGCGACTAGCAAGTTAAGTGAAAAGAAACAAAGGAAGACACTTTTTAAGTGACATGGCCACTTGAAAGTTACGTTTTACCATGACATGAACATAAGTGAAACACAACTTAAAACGTTATAGCCAAAGGAAATTACCACCCGAGTTCAAGTGGAAGTCATGTCGTGCTTTTTGAGTGGGGTAGCCACTAAGAAACTGCACATTTCCAATTACAATTGGCAACTTCAAGTTTTCAGCACCAAGTACAAGGTTTTAAAGCAAACATCATTCGAAACCTAATGCCACCTTGTTTTAATTGGTCTATATTAAGGAGAAAGCAGATTTAAAGTAACAAAGAGCCTATTTGAGGCTATTTAAGTGCTTTTTGTCCTCTTTGCAGTGGATAGAGATGGGATTGCTTTAAAGTAGGACCTTATTGAGACTTTTTTATTATTATTTGATCCCTAAAAGCTTCTTCTAGAGAACCTATAAATAAGTGCTTTGAGCACATAGATTGTAATGAGATTTTATACAAAACTTACACTGCAGAAGCGTCCATTCAACTTTGAAGTCAATTTTGTTGAGTTTCTTAGCTTGGATAGGAACTTCCACAAAGGTTCAGTGTGAATGTGCAGGGAAAAGTTCAAGTGATTCGAGTTAATCTATTTTGTAATTCACTTTAGTGATTGAAGTGAAAGTCTTTTATTTAGTTAAATAAGTCTAATAAAGTGTAGATAATCACTAATGATTTAATTTTAGACTTATCTTCTAAGTCATCTCCTATGTGAGATAAGATTTCTATTTTGGAAAATTAGATATTTGATCTTAATAGTATAAAGATAGATGCAAGATAGAATTTCAATGACTCAAAGAAGTGTAATATTTCCGTGCAGTTGAAGGACTGGTTGTAGAGGTTGCTTGTAAGTTTTTTCAAAGGAATGCAAAGCAGATTACAGGTGTAAAATATTAATGCTCGTGTTCATCATTTCCATTGTTTTAGTTTCAATGTTTATGCTTGTGTTCATCATTTCCATTGTTTTAGGTCAGTGCCAACTATAATGCAAGAGAACCCAAAAATGGGGACATTACATAACTATGGCCATTGGCCATTTTATTTTTATTTTTGACAACTTCAATGGCGACGACAAAGCATTTCATCTTTTTAGTTTGGCAGCAATGACTTGGCTAACATCATGTAATGTCCCCTTCTCAAGCATGATGAATTCAGTTGACCGTTGGCCTATTCCGGAAACCCGTAGGCTACTCGGAGGGTAAAATTAGGGTTTCCCGTTTTAGAGGTTGTTGTTGCTCAAAATTTGGAGATTGCCTTGCGGATTCTTTCTAGGTTTTCAGAGAGCTTCGCAGTGATATGACTTGCAGTGCAATCCGAGCATCTTCTGGAATTTACTATTTTTAGTAAATTCTATTTTTGGCAGTGGTCCTGTGGTTTTCAGTGCAGTTGGCTCTCTTCTTCAACCAGTTCAGTTGGTTTGTTCATTTTTGGCCTTGGGATGCATTTTGGAGAGATAAGTTCAATTAATTTAAATAATGTTATATTTCAATGTTATATTTTGATGTTGACCCCCTTGGCCTAACTTCATCACTTCAAGTTGTTCTAAAAAGGTGGTCTTCATGGGTGGGCGCCTCATTGAGGTAATTTTATATTTTATAAGGTCAAAAATGAAGCTTGAGTTTGGGAAGCCAATTTGAGGAGGAGATGAAATTTTAATTAATTAAAAGGTCAAAACTATGCTTGCAAGCTTGGGATGCCATCTCTTGGAGGGAAATAAGTTTATTTCAAATTTGAAAGTTAGGGCGCCTCTTCTAGAAGCTTCTAGAGATTCCATGTTGTGCCTTTATAAGGAGACCTCTTCTCTTCATTTCATGATCTTATGACTTCAGTAATGTTATGCTGCCGAAATGGTACTGGGATTGCTTCAAGGAATGTATTCCTCCTAGCCTTGGCTCGACTTCTTGCTTGAAAGATAGCAACTAGTGGAGATGTTAGCTTGTTGATGAGTGGATTTTGTAGTGAGGTTTGCTTTGTAGCATTTGTTTGCTTTGTAGTTCAGTTTCTTGCATTTTATATCAATTTTTGGAGTTGTTGATTCAGTGTAGCTGGAAGATGCTTTTGCTCATACATCAGAAAATAAAAATGTTCTTGTTCTAGGTAGTGATCCATTGAGTTTCTAAGCTAGGGGCGACCATGTTTGACAAGTTTCAGATTTTTTATTAAGAGCTGATTTTTCTAGAAGGAAATCGCCCTTCTTAGAGGGCCGTACTTTTCTGTACTTGTCTTGAATTTCGTGCAAAAAAATATACAGCAGTTTGGGTTTGTTTTATGGTTCATTATGGGGCGCCATCATCTTAGGAACACTAAGCATTTAGTCTCATGTGATTTGAGTGAGTTTTCAGTGAGTAAAGTGCATTTTAGTGGAATCTAGAGTTGCTGGTTATGCATTTTAAGTTGCTGGTCTGTCATATCAGATTTAGGAAATTGCATTTTGGTGAAGGGTTGGTGATTAGAATGTCATATTAAGCTTTGTAGAGATCATATTCTTAATTGCAGCATTGGAGAGCTTCTCACCTTGTTCTTTGCAGGCACTCTCTATTACAATTGTAAGTTGAACAGTAGTACTGTCAGCACTTCTTAATCTATCTCTTCACGCTGTTGTAATACCCACTGAATAAGTGGAAGAGGCTGGCTTGCCGCCTATTTACGTTTGAATTGCATTGTAGTTCTTAGCACCTCTACCATATGGTAGCTCCATTCCCACTCTGGGTTGGAAAGCACATTCTTGGCGTCGAGTTTACTTTCAGCAATTGTAGTTGGTAGGGATCCTTTGACCATATGTTCGTCCACATTGGACACATTCTTGGTTAGAGTTACTCTTTCAGCATGCATTGAGATCCTCTGACCATATGCTCACACCTTGCCCAACTCGGGATCCTGGTGTACATTCTTGGTTAGAGTTGTATTCCGCATCGTTTTAGTTTAAGTGCTAACCCTAACGGATGTGTGTTGCATTGCTTATTGTAATCAAAAATTGAAAAAATTGGTTCGGAATATTTCAGTGGTATCAGAGCCACACATCCTGCCATCCTGTGAAAAAGATTTCTATGAGTGACAGAGAAAAAAGATACTTAGCAAGGGAAGACAAGAAAGTTGCAAGTCAATGGCAGCCATATCAAGTTCCAGAAGGTCAGACAGCATCAGAAGTATTAAGAGCACATTGGGATTCTTCTCAGGGAACAGTAATGGGGGATGCTGAGAGACATCGGGTGGTAATGAGAGGTTTACTAGCAACAGAGATGACAGTGGGAAAGGTAGAGAAAGAACGCCAAGTCCGGGTAAAAGGTTTGAGAGGAAGATGGATGCCATGTTGGATATGATGTCCTTCATGATGGGGAAAATGGGTCAGAACCCAATTCCACAGAACAACCCAGGGCATACAGGCGAACATAGTGCTTCCAGTCAGCATAGTGGACATGTTAACCAGCATACTTCAAATAGCACCTACATCTCTTCCAGGCCATTTAAACCCACTTTCTTGGCACCAGTGAACCCTCAACCTAATCTTGAAGAGAATGCATCATTTGTGGAACAGTTGAGACTCAACCGTGCTAAGTATGATTCCCTTCCTGATGAAATCAAGCAAGACATGTCTTACAACGACTTTGTGGACCATAAAAGGAAGAATAAAGGGCAAGGAAGACATCATGAACATAGGGGAACAGCAGTACAGAGGGACTTACACCAAGATATCAACAAGGTTTCACTTCCACACTTCGATGGGAGTGATAGCAACTCAGCTAGAGCTTGGATACAGAAGCTAGATAACTATCTAGCCCTCAGACCTATGGCAGAAGAGGAGGCAATCAAGTTTTTTATGCTTCACTTAGATGGGGTAGCACACGAATGGTGGTACCATGGCCTAGTCACCTTGGGTCATCGGTCAATCACTAGCTATGATGAGTTCACCAATAGACTCATAGAGAGATATGAGAAAAAGGATCCAGAAGTGCATTTCAGGGAGTTGGCACAGCTTAGACAATATGGCACAGTTGATGCCTACATAGCTGAGTTTCAAGGGCTTTCAGTAATGGTCACGGAAATCACTGAGAGGCAGTTGGTGATCCTTGAAGGGCTTATGGAACCCCTCAAGGGTTGGATTAAAGCTTTTGATCCACCCTCCTTACAAGAGGCAATGAAGAAAGCAAGAAATATGGAGTGGGCTGCTCCTAAAGCAAAATTTCAGTCCAAACCTTCATTCCACAAAAAGGATAGAGGAAAAAGACCTCACCATAAGGAGTTCAAACAGCATAAAACTCATGTCACAAGGTTGGATCCAGAGACACTTAATGAACTTAGAAGAAAGGGGTTATGTTTCCAGTGTAGAGAAAAATGGTCCCACGATCATATTTGCCCAAAAGGAGTCAAAATTCATCAAATTGAATACTATTCAGCTGAAGAAAGTAATTCTGATTTTTCAGACCAGCAGTTTGATTTTGATGACAGTGAAGTGGAAAGAGCTCTAGAAGAGTCCGAAGATGAAAAGGGAAGTGGGGGTACTTTGGTTGGCTCAACTTTTGAGCTTTCACAAAAACGAATCCTTCAAAATTCAAGGGATGATTAAGGGGCAGCGAATAGTTGCTTTGATTGACACTGGAGCAACGCATAACTTCATTGATGAAGTGGTGGTGGCAAAGAAGAAGCTGCAAACGGAAGAATTTGAAGGCTTCAAGGTAATGGTTGTTGATGGGTTTCACATCTCTTGCACCAAGAAGATTTCAAACATGTCTATGCAATTGGGCAACTATGAAGTCAAGGATGACTTCTATGTAGTCAACATTGGAGATACGGATGCCATCCTAGGCATTCAATGGCTACGTTCGCTTGGAGAGATCTCTCTAAATCTGCAAACCATGGAGCTCAAGTTTCAATCCGATGGAAAGAAGGTGGTGCTAAGGGGAATGTCAAATGGTGGTCCTCGAATTGTGTCATTCAAGAGAATGGCAAGGCTGATTCGGCATGATCAAGTTGAGTGGGCTGCGGAATGTATGATTCTTCCAGCTAGTCCAGTTGAAACAAAGAGGCACTATCCTCCTGATATTCAGTCTATACTCACCAAGAAGACCAAGGTGTTTGCTGATTTATGGGCCACCTCCTAAACGGGGTTCAAAGCATGTCATAGAGCTCAAGGAAGGGGCTAAGCCAGTCATCACAACACCATATCAGTACCCTAAGAAGCAGAAGGATGAGATTGAGAAAAACATAAAGGAACTCTTGGAGATGGGCTTCATTCGTCCAAGTAAGAGTCCCTTCACTTCAGCAGTTGTTCTTGTGAAGAAGAAGGATGGTACCATCCGCATGTGTGTGGATTATCGTGCTTTGACTCAAAGCACAATCAAAAATCGATACCCCATTCCGAGGATAGATGAGCTCATTGATGAGCTACATGGAGCCAAGTTCTTTTCAAAGATTGATTTGAGGTCGGGCTACTACTAGATTCGGATGAGAGGGTCTGATGTGGAGAAAGCATTTAGATGTCACTATGGTCACTTCGAGTTTTTAGTCATGCCATTTGGGTTGACTAATGCTCCTGCTACCTTCCAGTCTTGTATGAACAGAGTCTTTCAGAAGCAGTTAAGGAAGTTTGTATTGATCTTTTTTGATGATATCCTTATCTTTAGCAAGACATGGGAAGAACATCTCAAGCACTTGGAGGAAGTGCTTAGCATCCTAGAATCAGAAATTTTGTTTGCCAAAGAATCCAAATGTGAATTTGGAATGAAGGAGCTACTTTACCTTGGTCACATAACCAGTGCTGATGGAGTGAAGGTTGACCCTGAAAAGATCAAGGCAATAGTTGATTGGCCACCTCCAGAGAACTTGACTCATTTGAAAGGGTTCTTGGGTCTTTGTGGTTTTTACGAAAGATTTGTGAAGGGCTACCCACAAAATGCTGCTCCTCTTACTGACCTCACGAAAAAGGGGGCTTTCTATTGGTCAGAAAAGGCTCAAATTACTTTTGATAAGTTCAAGAAGATCATGAGCTCTTGTCCGGTTTTGGCCATACCATATTTTTCCAAGCCTTTCGAGCTACAGTGTGATGCATCTAAAGAAGGTGTTGGGGCTGTTTTGATGCACGACAAGCATCACATTGTGTTTGAAAGTAGAAAGTTAAGGGGTGTTGAAAGAACCTACTCAATCTATGACAAGAAAATGCTTGCAATCATGCATGCATTAGCCAAGTTCAGACAGTATTTGGTGGGGAGCAAGTTTGTAGTCAAGACTGATCACAATAGTCTCAAGCACTTCATGCATCAGAAAGATTTGAATGAAAGACAACAAAAGTGGGTGAGTAAGCTTCAGGCTTACGATTTTGACATTGAATATGTCAAGGGGAAAAACAACATTGTGGCAGATGCTCTATCTAGAAGACCTCATTTGAGCTCATTGTGTGAGCTCGCTGCTGATTGGAAGGAGATGTTGCTTGCTGATTATGCCAAAAATCAGTTTGCAATCAGCGTCATTGAAGGTTCTTTTCATAATGAAAGGTACAAGGTGGTTGAGGGTTTGATACACTACAAGGGAAGGATCTTTTTGGTGGCTGATTCTAAGCTCAAAAAGAAGATTTTGATGACATTTCATGACATTCCACTTGCTGGTCATCAGGGCTTTTTCAAGACATATAGGCAGATTCGGGAGAGGTTTTCTTGGAAGGGGCTGAAAGGGGAAGTTCAATGCTACATCTAGGAGTGTCCCACTTGTCAGATGAACCAAAATGAGCATTCTCTACCAGCTGGTCTGCTGCAACCTCTTCCCATTTCCAACCAAAAATGGGAAAGCATATCAATGGACTTCATCACTGGGTTGCCAAAGGTCCAAGGCAAAGATTATATCTATGTTGTAGTGGATAGATTAACAAAGTTTGCTCACTTCTTTGCCATCACTAACTCTTTTTCAGCAGCTCAAGTTGCAGATTTGTTTTTCCATGAGGTGTTTAGAGTGCATGGGTTGCCGAAAAACATTGTGAATGATAGGGACAGCAAGTTCCTAAGCACTTTTTGGCAAGAAGTCTTCAGGATGAGTGGTATGGTGCTTACTCCAAGCAATAGTTATCACCCTCAAACAGATGGTCAAACATAGATTGTGAACAAATGGTTGGAGGGCTATCTTAGAAACTATGTTTCGGAGCAGCAAAGGGCATAGGTGAAATGGCTTCCCCTAGGAGAGTATTGCTACAATTCATCCTTTCACATGTCAATAAGGATGTCTCCATTCATGGCTCTCTATGGTTATGAGGCTCCTAGCTTTGCTGATTTGGTGTTTGGTGATAGCAAAGCTCCTCAAGCCAAGGATTTGTTGCAGCATAGTCAAGATATCTTGAAGTCCTTGAAAAACAACCTTCAGATTGCACAGAATCAGCAGAAGATATACACTGATCAGCGGCATGTTGAGCGCTCTTTTGAGGTTGGAGATATGGTTTATCTTCGACTTCAGCCTTACAGACAGTCTACTCTTAAGAAGAGTGGAGCAAAGAAGCTCAAACCTCACTTCTATGGGCCATTCAAAGTTATCAGAAAGGTTGGGGCAGTAGCTTATGAATTGGAGCTACCATCAAATAGCAGAGTACACAATGTCTTCAACGTGTCTCGCCTCAAGAAGGCACTTGGACATAATGTTATTGCTTCTTCACAGTTACCACCTTTGGACGAAGAAGGGCAATTGATTTTGATTCCAAAGGAGATTATTGATTTCAGAGAGCGTTATTTGAGAAGAAGAACAATCAGAGAATATTTGGTGAAGTGGAAGAACTTGCCCTTGGAGGATGCAACTTGGGAGAATGAGGAGATTTTGCAGCATCCAGACTTGAGATTGCTTGAGGGCAAGCAATCTTAGGGAGGGCGGACTGTAATGTCCCCTTCTCAAGCATGATGAATTCAGTTGACCGTTGGCCTATTCCAGAGACCCGTAGGCTACTCGAAGGGTAAAATTAGGGTTTCCCGTTTTAGAGGTTGTTGCTCGAAATGTGGAGATTGATTTACGGATTCTTTCTAGGTTTTCAGAGAGCTTCGCAATGATATGACATGCAGTGCAATCCGAGCATCTTCTAGAATTTACTATTTTTAGTAAATTCTATTTCTGGCAGTGGTCCTGTGGTTTTCAGTGCAATTGGCTCTCTTCTTCAACTAGTTCAATTGGTTTGTTCATTTTTGGCCTTGGGATGCATTTTGGAGAAATAAGTTCAATTAATTTAAATAATGTTATATTTTGATGTTGACCCCCTTGGCCTAGCTTCATCACTTCAAGTTGTTCTAAAAAGGTGGTCTTCATGGGTGGGCGCCTCAGTGAGGTAATTTATATTTTATAAGGTCAAAAATGAAGCTTGAGTTTGGGAAACCAACTTGAGGAGGAGATGAAATTTTAATTAATTAAAAGGTCAAAACTATGCTTGCAAGCTTGGGACGCCATCTCTTGGAGGGAAATAAGTTTATTTCAAATTTGAAAGTTAGGGCGCCTCTTCTAGAAGCTTCTAGAGATTCCATGTTGTGCCTTTATAAGGAGACCTCTTCTCTTCATTTCATGATCTTATGACTTCAGTAATGTTATGCTACCGAAATGGTACTGGGGTTGCTTCGAGGAATGTATGCCTCCTAGCCTTGGCTCGACTTCTTGCTTGAAAGATAGCAACTAGTGGAGATGTTAGCTTGTTGATGAGTGGATTTTGTAGTGAGGTTTGCTTTGTAGCATTTGTTTGCTTTGTAGTTCAGTTTCTTGCATTTTATATCAATTTTTGGAGTTGCTGATTCAGTGTAGCTGGAAGATGTTTTTGCTCATACATCAGAAAATAAAAATGTTCTTGTTCTGGGTAGTGATCCATTGAGTTTCTAAGCTAGGGGCGACCATGTTTGACAAGTTTCAGATTTTTTTATTAAGAGCTGATTTTTCTAGAAGGAAATCACCCTTCTTAGAGGGTCGTACTTTTCTATACCTGGCTTGAATTTCGTGCAAAAAAATATACAGCAGTTTGGGTTTGTTTTATGGTTTATTATGGGGCGCCATCATGTTAGGAACACTAAGCATTTAGTCTCATGTGATTTGAGTGAGTTTTGAGTGAGTAGAGTGCATTTTAGTGGAATCTAGAGTTGTTGGTTATGCATTTTAAGTTGCTGGTCTGTCATATCAGATTTAGGAAATTGCATTTTGGTGAAGGGTTGGTGATTAGAAAGTCATATTAAGCTTTGTGGAGATCATATTCTTAATTGCAGCATTGGAGAGCTTCTCACCTTGTTCTTTGCAGGCACTCTCTATTACAATTGTAAGTTGAACAGTAGTACTGTCAGCACTTCTTAATCTATCTCTTCATGCTATTGTAATACCCACTGAATAAGTGGAAGAGGCTGGCTTGCCGCCTATTTACGTTTGAATTGCATTGTAGTTCTTAGCACCTCCGCCATATGGTAGCTCCATTCCCACTCTGGGTTGTGTTGTACGTTTTATCATCCACCGAACACACAGAATAAAATGTCCAAAGACACTCTATCCTCTCTTGAAAAACCACCGTGTATGCTAAGATTGCGAGAAGATCATATGGTGATTCCAAGGTTTCTTTTGTCAGGTCTTGATGTGTGGATAAGCTTAATGGGCATTGTGATTTGCTGGTAATACACAAAGGGACTTACGTTAAGGAATTCTTCACAAGTTTGGGACTTAGGCGGATTTATCATTAAAGGCTTCTTCAATTAGGACTTCAATTTGGATCTCGAAAAAAAAAGGGCAAAAAGATAAGGGTTTAGGGGATCTATTCTACACCTAGGAATTTAAGAGACAGTAAAGATCCGGTGAAAGGGATAACCGCACTTTGTTCCGCCTCCCTTGGACAACTTACGCAAAGTGGGTGCAATCTTCAAGGGGTGTGGTAATGATTTTCAAGCCTCGAATGAGACTGAAGTTAAGCTTCCACAATTATAAGCTTAGGCTAACTTTACACATCAAATGCAAATCATCCATTCGAAAAAAGTATGAGCAATACTTCACCATTGAATCTATACGATCAATCTCTCATTCACTTAACCAATATTCAAAGCAAATTCTACTTAACTTAATTCTAACTCTAATCTATGGTAGAAGAAGATATGCAACCTTGCTTACTACTTGACAATAAAAGTTATTCAAAGCAAATCATGCATAAGAGCTTTTATTATCAGAAATAGTCTCAATGCAACAATTTCATACACTGTCTCCACACCTCAATAGTGAGAGATCACCAGTTTAAATAGAGTTTTCAAAATGAAATGAAGGGCCGAGATTAAAACAATATCGACAGCCAAGATTATTACAACTCAACCCTAATTAGGGTTGCCCAAAATAACATCAGTTATCAATCAGTAAACAATCAGTAACAAGCAGTGAAGTGGCAGTTGGAGCTATCATCAAGGAGAGGCGTCCTTATCTGCTTGGTCAGCATTGCGCTCGATGAATCTGGACACGATCGCGATAACCTCTTCCATCGTGATAGGCGGCAGCATGCTAATCCGGAATTCCAGTCCATCCAAGTCTTCAGCACATTTAGCGAAGGTGTTTTCCCAGTCCGCCTCTTGCTTCACAAAATCATTTCGGATGGCCAAGAGAGTCGCCACTTTCGCGAAGTCCTGTCTCAGAATTGGTCCAATAGCCGAGAAGAAAACCTCCTGAACCTTACGTTTCAACCTCTCCAGCTGCATGTCGTTTTCTCAGACAATCTCACGGTCAAACACCTCTGCAGCTGTCATATAAATTTTCTCCCAAATTTCTTTGACCTGCTCTTCAACTCTGAGCCCATCCGCTTTCGCCTTCTCCAGAACCTCTGTCCGTATAGTCACTACCCAAAACCAATGGTGAAAATCATAAGCTGCTCCTACAGCAATCACCTTTCTTTCAACCAAATCTTCTCTTGGAATACCCTTCAGATCCCTAAGGCATGGAATAAGCCTTTCCTGAATATCTGGAAGGTTGTCCCAAATTTCCGCCATATCAACAAATCTGGAAAGAAAAGAAGAAGTTTTCCCATAGGCAAGTGCCAGTTTTTCCATGAACGAGGCTGCTTCAGTGCCTTCATTTTTCATCCATTCCTAAGCCTCCTTGGCTGTGACCATCCCGTGCTCTACATCCTTGGCTATTTCCTGTGAGGAATTAAGGAGAGGAGCTACTGCATCACCCTGATTAAGTGGCTGGGTCAGATGTCATAAGTACTCCTTCAGGCGTTCAACTTCCTTTTTATACTCCTTCGCCACCTCTTTTTCCAATCTCACCTTGACAGTTGAGATAGAATTATCTAGTTCCTCCACTTCCTGACCTTTTGTAGTTGGGCCAAGATCTATGGTGGTTATGGCGTAGTCTTGAGGAGTGATCTCACCCTGTGGCTTGTCCACTGTCGGTACTGCGATGTGTATGGAACGACTGCCTACCTCGTCCCTCTGAATGGTAGAAAACTTCTTGGTCGGCTTCTTAATTGCAACCTGTTCCAACCTTGCCAAGAAATCTGCAATATCGTCTTCCTCTTGGGCTTCTTCTAGTGCTTGAATCTTCATCCTTCTATTAGCCAATCCGAAATGGTAGGCTGCTCAATGCCATCTTCCTCCTAAACGTTCTCTTCATTGGGAACATCCAAGCCTCCTCTGAGGGCAGAAATCATTCCCTCTTCGAAGTCATCATCCTGGACTTCCATTTCATTATCTGAACCTAATATTTTTGTGCCCGTATGAGATGATGGTTCCTCGTCATCCAGCTGAATAGGCTCATTGTTCTCTTCTTGGACTGCAGAAGCTTCAATCATTTCAACCAAGGACTCCTCCGCAGTGGCCACCAGTTCATCAATATTCCGAGATGCCAAGGAGCGAGATGGTTCTCCCTTCTGTCTTTTCTGAACAGGCTCTATACTTGGAATTACTTCCTTCCTCTTCTCTCCAATCTCAACCAACTCCTGATGGGATGCGCAAGTATTGGAGGAATACGATTTTGTTTCGCTCAGTAAATCATACGTGAGCATTATTCTTTTTTGTCTCATCTCCTAGACATGATGGTCAACCAACCACTGAGAGTACTTGGTCAATGGTCTCATCAAGGTTGCCAAATTTGAGTGCTCAGGCTCTGACCATTTTACAGGAGGAAGAGGTCGACTCTCCTCAAAGCGTGGCTGGACATAATTCCCATCGTCCTACAACCGATTAGGCACCCGGCAAAGTTCAATCGCCCTCATGAAGTCAACTGGCATTTTGGACCATAATCTTCTTCTGACTTCATATTCATCAGCGACATTTGCCCAGAAGTCCTCCAACTCCACTCTGTGTTTGTACCTTCTCCCATCCACTGTCCGGATATGATGATGTGGGTCAAAATTAGCCCTGAACTTCTAGGCAGTGAATGGGTACCACTGGATCTCCAGCCTGGCGCTCTCAGCTACTTGCGCTGACGGACAGGATTCTAACATCTTCCCGATGAAAAATGGGAATCTAATAGCCGCCTTTTTAGTCGGCCTCTGGATGTTCTAGTACTCTTCCAGCTGCCTCAGGACTTCAAGTAGGATCATCCGATTTGTCGGATAGATGGGCAACTTATAGGGATTTCCAATAAATCCCTGGATCCTGACATATGTAAATTTTGGAAACTGGATGAACCAAGATCCGTATTTACTGATCAAACTCTTTGCCTCACGACTCAGCCTTTGATGCACTCCTCCTTGAAGTGTTATGGTAATATGCATTAAAAAGGCATCATGCACCCTTCTGAAATGAGACTTCTCCCTCAGCTATAGTTGTGGGTAGCAATCATAAGGTCTGCGTTCATTTTCTCCGTTGCCAACTTTGCCTTTGCAAACTAATCCTGAGTATTTATATGACCTAGCCAATAAGTAGACAATATACGAGCTCATGTGAAAAGATTGTTACTTATCATTCGAGACCAATTGAACATTTTTACGTCGGAAGTGATTTCGTCTATGAAGTAATACATCCAATTTTCGAAAAATGCTCCTTGAGGGTTGCCAACTATTCTGTTCAGCATCAATATGATGTCCCCATAATCCTCTTTAAAGTCTGTCCGGCGTGGCCTCTGAGGCATCTTCTTTATTGACGTTTTAGGCTTCTCCAGCCATGCTTTGTTAACATTTGTAGGCATAAGTCTGATTGGCTGTCATACAAACGCTTAGCTTCCTCCTTGGTCTTGTAGATAGTACGAGAATGTGTTGGGATGCCAAAGGTCTCTTGAATTGCTACCTCGCCCAAGTGTGCCAAAATCCTGCCGTCAGGTGCAATGATCTGTCTTGTCTGAGCATTGTAGTGGATGGCACATTCTACCATCAATTCAGCACAATCCATCGCAGGTGGGAATCCAGCTGCCAGAAATATTCCATTTCTCACCATTCTTCTAGCAATTGGTGTTGGAAGTCCGTTCTGTCCATATATTCTTTTCTTGAACTCTTCGAAGTCGACATGTCCTAGATCAGTGTCTGCAACATTTTTCCACTTTGAATTTATTTTAGACTCTCGCTGGACACCTTTGCTAACGAACTTCATTGCTGCCTTTTTTTTTTATGATTCTCCTGCCGTGGTCATCAACCTGTAGTCAAAATTACTAACATTAATACGGAGACTTTTTTAAAAATAATTTATCTCATGCCTTGCATTCGAATATTTTACTTTCAGCTTAAAAAATAATTAAACTTCTGAGGAAAAGCAAGCTGAAAGTAAATGATTAAGCTGCAATTTTGGCCAAAACTTAACCAACATGAAAGAGATAGAAGAAGAATGGTGAACTTATTCAATTGAACTTCAAACCTCAAGCAAGAACCACCGATTGCAGATCAGATTTAAACTTCGAGATTTTAATCAAAAAGCAAGCGATGAAGTGCACGTCTCTTGCACAAAAGTTCGACTTTCAGCAAATAAATCTTCACTTCTTCGGAAAATTTGCTTCTTCAGCATAAAATAACTTCTTCCTCTAAGAAAATCGATCTTGCCTGCAGAATAATTGTCTGCCTTAGAATTTCGAGAGAGATTCAACTTTTCTTCAGCTGTGTCTGTGAGAAATGAGTTGTCGAACCTCATTATAATGCTGAAGATCTTGATTTGTTTTAGCAACTGCCTTCTTCTCTCTCGATCTCGATTTGTTTCCTCTTGTTCAAACAGGCAAGTTTCCTTTATTTTTGAAAAGAATCCATGGCGATCTTATCCAGGCAAATCTCTTTGATTTTTAAAAATTCGATTTTTTGCTTAAATGTTTATCTTTAATTCTTGAATTTTAAAAAAAAAAACATTAAATGTCTAATTAAATTCGATTTTCCAAGTTTTAAATCATGGCGAATTTAATTTTGCCTATTGGATTTTTATCTTTGTCCGGCACAATTTATTTTCCTCCGATACACGTATGGCGAATTTAATTTGTCCAAGGCTTTTAAATTTATGAATATTTGGAAATAATAAATTAAAATATTAAAATATTTTAATTTATTCCAACCCGTTCGTTTTGGACCCATGGCTATTTTGATTTCCTCTCCATTTTCTTTGGCTAAAAGTTTATTTTCCAATTTTATTCCAATTTTCGTCTAGCCAAGTCAAAATTCTAGCCATTTTGCTAGCAAATGTTACGCCAGATCCTTATTTTCTCCTGCCATGGCAGACTTTGAATTGCACTGGGCACATTTTCTTATGCCAAAGTCAAATTTTCTCTTACTCGGACGAATTTCTCTAGGCAAAGTCTTTGTCTCGATGTCTTCATTTGGCGAAGTTCCATGATACTTGACAAAATTTTAACCCTCTTAGCCAAGGGCGGACTTTCCTACCTCTTTGCCTTGTGCATTTTTCTCCGTATACTTGGCCAACTTTATCAAATTTTCTCTAGACATCCATACTTAGGCGAATTTTAGTCCTTCTCTTTCATGTTAGGCAAACTTCATTTTTCCTTTACCATGGCCTAGGCGGACTTTCCAAGGCCATTTCCATCTTTCCTCAAGGTATGGCAGACTTTCAACTAGGCTTGCTTTTCACACTTAGCCTAAATTCGCACTTTTCCCCTTTTAAAATATTAAAATACTTAGTCAAAATTTCAATTTTCCTCCTTTTAGGCCTCTAGACTTGGGCAATTTTCGGATTTTCCATTCAAGGCACCAAATACTTAGCAAAAAATTTCAATTTTCTCCTCCCTTATGCCTAGGCGTACTTCCCAAGTGTTTTGCCAAGTGAAGGGGGGACTTTCCAAGGTCATTGCCAAGCTCTTCGAGGCTTGGGCGGACTTCAAAGGCATCTTGCCAAGGTGAGGCGGACTTTGGAAGAGTCTTGCCAAGTCCCACTTTTTAAGGGCCAACTTCAAGTCCCTACCATTCTTCTCTTCATTGTTGGGCGGACTTTCTCAAGTCCTTGCCATTCTTTTCTTAGGTAGGGCGGACTTTGGATAAGGTTGGCCATTCTTTGCTTACGTCCCACTTTTTAAGGGCCAACTTCCTCAAGGCTGACATGTTGCTTAATGGCGAATTTTCCAAACTTAGACAGAATTTCATCATGAACTTCATGCCTTTTGGTCAATTTTTTGGTTATTTTCCTCTCAGATCTGACTGATTTTTGACTTATTTTTTCAGAATTTGATGCTTTTGGGGTTGATTTTTCTCAGGTTTTTGCTTGCTTTTCCAAATTTTTGACTTGATTTTTCAATGATTTTTCGATTTTCTCTTTGATTTTTCAATGATTTTTCGATTTTCTCTTTGATTTTTGGATCTAAAGATGGAAAGTTGACTCGCTGACCAGGGTTGACTTTAGGGAACCCCGTTTGGTCCAAAAATGCCAAAAATGAAAAAAACGAAAAAGCAGAAAAAAAAAAAGCAGATTCCCTAAAAAATAGGAAGTGTCAGAATTGGCCGAAAGCACAGGCGATCTTTGTCTCCTGGACCTTCTGAGCACTTCCATAACATTTATGCACTGATTCAAGCATGGATTATTGACTTGGCTCAGATGACTCGCAAAAAGACTAACTTGAAACTCTCAAAGTGATGATCTCATGAAACCTTTGCAAGGAGACAAAACCCTAAAAACTAGCAGACTACTGGGGGTCCCCATCTGCGATGGGGCGATGTGTGAAAAGGTCACAACAGGTTTGGAAAGCACATTCTTGGCGTCGAGTTTACTTTCAGCAATTGTAGTTGGTAGGGATCCTCTGACCATATGTTCGTCCACCTTGGACACATTCTTGGTTAGAGTTACTCTTTCAGCATGCATTGAGATCCTCTGACTATATGCTCACACCTTTCCCAACTCGGGATCCTGGTGTACATTCTTGGTTAGAGATGTATTCCGCATCGTTTTGGTTTAAGTGCTAACCCTAACGGATGTGTGTTGCATTGCTTATTGTAATCAAAAATTGAAAAAATTGGTTCGGAATATTTCACATCATCATGACCAATCTCTTTATAGCATCTTGGCGGTTATGCCATAGCCATGCCTATACCAAGATACCATTCTCCTACGCAATCCTATTGCAATCTATTGGATCCCTATCGGTCTTTTTCTTACCTTCTTCCTCTATAGTGTTGTCACAATAGCCATATAGAATATTGGGTGTGTACTTGGCATTTCATTTCTATCCTTGTTTAATATTTCATTGCCCATGTTCAATGAGTGCTTATATTTAGCTTAATATTTCCATACATGTGTAATGTTTTAGTTATGTTAGTATCTTGTTGTGCAGTGTTTGCATTTCATATACATTTTCTAGAATTGCTTTTTTTTTCATATAGTAACTACATTGCTTTGATGTGGTGCATTGCAAGAACAAGTACATGAGAATTGAAGTACAAGGAAGAATTGAAGACCTATATCTCTTTTTGTGTATTTTCTCCATCATGTAATGTTATTGTTATTATATTTTAATTTACTATGTTTATTCGTAATTAGCTTGCTAAAGTGGGGGAAAAAATGTAAAGTTGAAAATTGCCTACTTTACAATCTCCACCTTACATTTTTGCACACATTTTCATTTCCATTCCCTTAATTTGTTTTAGGACCACTTTTACTTGTTTTTGGCCAACTCAATGATCACATAAAATCTTTCAAACTCACTATACCTTCAGAATCCCTCTTCAAACTTTCCAAAACTATGCATTGCAAAGCTAACAAAGTCACCAGCCCCTCCAAATGCTAGTACCCACCTTTAGAGCGCAAGAAAAGAGTTTTCCACCCCTTTCATGTCCTAATTGTTACTATGTTTTTTGCCAATTGCACGACTAAAAACTAAGGGTTCATATTTAAGCCTATTCTTTCCCTCCATTCACTCTTTAGACATCATTGAGAAAATTTTGTATGCAATCCAATCCACCAACACACAAGAGACTTGCAAGAAACACCAACAAAGCTAGAGGATGGAATATTGAAGAATTGCAAATCTCAAGCTTGAATATTGAAGAATATTGAATAATTGCAAAGCCTTTAGGAGCATTGAATCCATGGAATTCATGTATTTCCATTCCCCTCTTTCCATCTTTCATGTTCATTCCTCTATCCCATCCATTAGGAATCTATTAGAAACCCTTTTCCTCTTGCATAGTCATCCAAAATTTTGCATACATCTGCCCATTGTTTCCCCAATCAAATCTAACCCTTCAATCCCTTTTACATATCTCATTGTGATCACTCTCATCACCCTTTGACACCATCACAATCACACACCACTCTTCATAGATTTCCCCATACGGTTTTTATTGTGTAATCACCATAGCTGCTCACACACTACCATCACTAAGTCACATAGGTCTACACACATCCCTTTTCCATATTAGTGCTTTTCTAGAGTTGAAATACACCATATAAGGGATTGACTAAGGTAGTCTCCCAAATAGCACAACCATTCCCTCATGTCCCCTAATCTACAACTCAAGTATTTGAGGCTTCTAGAGTGAATGTGACCATTCTACAAGCAAGAACAAGGTCAATAGACAAAGGTGAGAAACTATGCAAAGTTGGAGATCTATCAAAGCAAAAGTCACTAGCGCCCAAGAGGGACAGCAAAGTCAATACTATTGTGACACCCCTCGATACCACTACAATGCCCAATTTTTTCAATAATGCATCTAATGGAAACCAAATTCATAGTTGAGCATCTTCTAGTCATACCAAGCCTATGTCCAATCCCAAATCCAATAAATATCGGGTGCACACGCTTCCTTTTTGTCTCCCTTTTTTCAATAAGCATTTCAAGTTTCATGTTTCAATTTCCCAATTGATAGTACTTACTATGTATAAGTCTTCATAAGTTTCAATGCCTTGTTTCTATTATGAATCTGATTTATCTTAATAGTTAGTACAAAGAAAGAATTTAGTATGTCCTAGGTTGATTAATACTTCGGATTTCATAAATCATATCAATTACTAAAAAGTGACAATCTATGTGGGGACACCAAGGATGCCCTAGCATCCCCTTCGAGGACATTCCTAGGAGGCATTCCCCTTGGTGAGGAGGCATCCCTAGGACATCCCCAAAATCCACAAAAAATATTGAATGGATGAGAACGTTTTTCCCCTATGCCCCCATTCCCAAAATTTCCCAAGAACAACAAAAAAACCCAACATAACACTACAAAGTAAATATACCAAAGCTATTTTAGAAATATTCAATACGTGAAAATGTAGTCCATCATCTACACCTATGGAAGATGGAATTAAACTCTCAACTAACACCAATTCACCATGATTCAATGACTTGGTGTATCATCAACTATTGGATAGTTTGACTTATTGTACTACCACTAGGCGAGACTTATGTTTGTAGTAAACTCTCACTTCCAAATTTATGACCAAGCCTCAAGAAGAACATAAGCAAGCTGCAAAATGTGTTCTTCAATATGTCAAAGAAACATTCAACTTTGGCATTCTTTATCAGCAATTTACCAAGTTCATACTGTCTCAGTATATTAATCCTGATTGGGTCAGATCAGTTGACACTCCTCAATCTACCACTAGATATATCTGTGTTTCTAGAGTGATTTCATGGTAAAGCAAGTTACAGTTCTAGATGTAAAGCAATTTGGTTGTGACAAATATCGGTTGATCTTCAACTTGCTCAAACTTCAACGACTTCACTCTTCCATGATAATCAAGAAGTTCTCGAGATGGTGAAGAATCTAATCTATCATAGCATAAACAAACATATTAAAGTTCAGCACCATTACATAAGCTAGTTAATCAATAGTGAAGATGATTTTCTTTATTGTTCTCCTATAGAGGAGCTGATTAAAGACATAATAGCTAAGCCTCGTAGTAGAGATAAACTTTTCAAATTTATAGATTAGCTTGGACCCGTATCTAATTTAGTCATTAAGGGGGATGGTAGATATATTATAGACATATAAATTAGCATTGATTTCACATTAGTGGTTTTAACTCAATTAGGAGTGTTATTTAAACTTCGTTGAGATTTCATATTTTTTGCTTGTGTAGGTTGTTTTACTAATGGCAAACTTGGCCACCTTCTATAAGCCTACTTGATAGGAACAATTACAATGAGCCTATATCACTGGTTTGAACCTTTGTCATGTTGCAGCTCTTTCTTCTTCTCTAATTATGTTGTAAGTCAACCACTCAATGGTTCTGTGATGCATAAGATAGATATTCAACCATACTGATAATAAAATGATCATTATCATGAAAAATGCATAATTAAATTGTAAAGGAGCACATATATTATGCACTTATGCAAAAAAGTAGGGAGATGTGCTAAGGAATGCAACTTTTTGCATTATTTTTTTCTATAATAACCTGAGATTGGGAGTTTATGGCAGGATGACATCCCTTTCTAGATCTAGAATGAATGATTTTTCCATTTGTGGTCCATATAAGACAGAGAAGAGATAACTCCAAGTCTATATTTAAGCACCTAACGTATATCTTTTACAGTCTACAGCTTCCTTTACAGTCACAAGTTCTGTGATTAATTCTTGGACCTTTGGAGACTTAAATCCCTGTTACTGCCCTTTATAAATTCTCCCTCATTGAATGATCAATATGTATCTTAAAATAATAGAATATGATTTTGATTCTCTTTCAATGTCAATTGGTGATGTGTGTTTGGAATGGTCTTTGTGATTATTATTTACATCTCCATTCTTTATCATTCTATTCATTGTATCAACAACATTTAAGGGTGGGTGTGGGCCTATGTTGGGGCAGGGACTTAAAGTAGGATGCCTTCTTAACCACCTTCGAGGTCTTCTCACTAATATGTCGGTCCTCCTTCCATCCACAATATCTTAACTTGAAAACCAATTGAGACATGTGCTATAATGTCCCCTTTTCTAGCTCGCATGGTATGATGTTGTCGTTAGCCTATTTCTCCTTGGCTCCGTAGGCTAACCAGGGCTTTTAAGGAATCTTGAGGATTTTTGGCCTAGGCAATTTTCGTTGCAGGTCAATCCGGGGTGTCTAAAAGCAATTTTGGTATACTTACTATTTTAGTAAGTCATTAATGCTATTAATAGTAACTCATCAGGTGGGTCGTGATCTCCAGTGACAGTGCCTTTTCAATGGAAGTTTGGTTATTATCGTCAAATATTTTCAGTTCCATTGGTTTAATTCGTCTCTGCATTAATAAAGTTTAAATTATAAAGTCAAAGCCAATCATTTAACTTTATTAATGTGAGCCTAAAGTTAAGTGGGAAAATAAATAGTAAAAGGGACCCCTTATTTTAAAATACATGAGACATCAAAAAGGCAAAAAGGAAGTTTATGTTTTATCCCACATTGGTCAAAAGTGGGAATGAGCTCTTATGAGAAGCTTATAAAAGTGTTGCAAGGGGTCACTTTCAGCATGCTTGGTTTATGCTTGATTATTATTATATTATCTTGGAGAATTCTGGGGAGCTTTGGCTTTCAACAAGTTTGAGGATGGAAACCCTTGAGCTTGGAGGCAGTGGACGAAAACCCATTGTCTGTTGGAGATATTATTCAGGTGTCTCATTTTGTGCTTCAAATTCATACTTCTCTTTCTGTTGTTATTCTACTGAAGATTTGAAAGGCAATATTCATATGTAATTTCAAATCTTGTTCTAAAACTGTTTACATTGCAAGTTGTTTGCAAGTTATTTGATAAATTGAAATCAGTTGTGCATGCAAATTGTTTGTTAAAATTTTTGTGGAACATTTGGGAAAAAATTGGGCAAATATCTATAGGGAATGTTTCATGTGCTAGCTAAGTACTTACTATATTTATAGCTGTATCATAATACTGCAATATTTGAACAAAGGGTTACATTCAAAAGAGAAAATATGTCATGTCCCCGAATTGGAGGTATGGTGATTTACTTAAATTATTTAATTAAGTTGTCCAAATTATTGATATTTTATAGGGATAACTTAATTGATGATTTAATTAAATCAAGGGGTGTTATTAAATTAATTATTTATTAAGTTATTCCAAAAAAATAAAATATCAAAAGGAATGACTTATTATTTAATTAATTTAATAATAAAAAGTGACTTAATAATAAAATAATAAAATAATAAAGTCACTTAAGGAATATTTCAGGAATCTTCTAGAAGTCACTTGGTGATGAGGTTGAAAAAGTATAAAAAGAGGCTCTAGCTATGCATTTGGGCATCTTGAGTTGAATACACTTTTTCTACTATACTGCTGAAGCTGAATGCTTAGCTTGTTGATTTCCAGTCTTCATTTGTGAAAGACCAAACCTACCTGGTTAAGTGCTGAAAGGAAATAGAAAAGAGCAATGGAAAGTACTAATGAATGAGCAATTGTTTGAAGGAAAGAGATTACCAAATAGATTGAAGTAGCCAAATCAAGCACCACCAAAGCAAGAGAGACACAAGAATTTGTTAAAGGGAAAAAGCAAGAAAAAACCCCAATATTATGAATGGAGGCAAAATGCCTAAAGAATAATACAAAGAGAGAGAGAGCTTCAGCCTTAGCTTGCTTGATTGAATCTTGAAGAATGAGAGGAGAGGCACCTCAATAAGTAGAGGTGAGAAGGAGGAGTTAGAATGTAACTCCCAACTCAATGAATGCCACCATTCATCTATGTGTGTGCAAAGTGTCACCTCTTAAGGAGGTGGTTACAAATATTCCTTAATAAAGGAATTAAAAATAAGCCATCCTCACAAATGTGTGAGATGACAAAAAAGACAAAAGACTTGTAGGGATTCCTTTGGAATATTCCTACAAGTTAATAAATAATTACAATTAAAGAATAACCTTTACCAAGTAAAGATTAATCTTCTAACATCCCCCCTTAAGCTTTACTTGGGGAGGTTACATCAAACCCTTCAATGGGTTGTAATCCAAGATTTTTACAATGAAAGAGAAATTTATCTTTACAAAGATCTTTGGTGAGAATATTTGCCACTTGATCTTCACCTTTACAATACAAAAGAGAAATTTTCTTGTCTTCAATTTGCTCTCTAATGAAGTGATGTTGAAGAGAAATGTGCTTGGTCCTTGCATGAAAAATAGCACTTTGATTATCACAATATAAAGGAGTGGGATCCTTTTGAGGTAGACTCAAGTCTTCAAGTAATCTTCTTAACCATAGTGCCTCTTTAGATGCATTTGTACAACCTTTATATTCAGTTTTTGTAGAACAAAGAGAAGTAGATTGTTGTTTCTTACTATTCCATGAGATTGCATCTGATCCAACGAAGAAACAATAACCACAAGTGGATCTCCCATCATTGGGATCACCTTAGTATAACCTTTTAAAGAAAAATCACAATTTGCATCATAAAAGAGACCAAGATTAAGAGTTCCTTTAACATATCTTAAAATTCTTTTTGAAAATTTAAAATGAGTGTGTTGTGGTTTAGACAAAAATCTAGAAACCAATCCAACACTTTAGTTTTTTTCCAAATTTGCATACCCAAAATAATCTAATAGGCCCAAATCACTCATTTGAAATTGTTGATTGAGTTGAGACTTAATATCACTAATCAAAATGTTAGAACTAGAAGTGATAATTAAATCATTATCACAATATCATTTTCACTATGCTTAATATATAAATTTGGATAATTTTTACTTCTAATGAAACCATGAGATAGAAAGAAAGCATAGCCCAAATTATAAAATGTCAATATGTCTAGACATAGCAATAATAGTTCTAGGTTTCCTCTCACTACATCATTTGTTGTAATGTAAAGGGAAATTGTGTCAAGATTAATAATAAAGGACTTTGAAAATTAGTCCTAAAGATGGTTTTTTTAAAAAACCATAGTGCCATAGTAAAAAAAAATCAATATCAATAGTCCTAATAATGGTATAAAAACCATATTGCCTTCAAAAAAATAATGAAACATAAAAGTTTCAAGAACTTGATCCCCATCAATTAAGAAAATAGATCTAAGTTCAACATAAATAAGTAAGTGCATACCATCAAAGTGGATGGGAATATTTTCCATGGGTCCCCAAAAAAAACTCCAATGAGACTTGATAAAATACATGATTCATTATAGATAGGGCTCCCTATGCAACATTACTGCAAATGCGACTAGCGCATAAAATATATATGTAAAGGCTCCATTGAGACTTGATAAAGTGAATAATTTGCAAAACATATATAGATGGAATAAATCCATCAAGAAGGCAAATACTCCAATGAGCTATTAATTTTCAAAAATATATAGATGAAATAAATCCATCAAAATAACAAATTTACCAATAAGGCACAATATCAAATTAATGAGACACAATAAAATATCAAATTCCCTTTATCAAAACAACATAATTGTAGTTGAGAAAGAAACACTTGGTTTGTTTTAAATATTGTAATAGATAAAGACTTAGGTAGAGAGAATGATAATTTCTCAAGCCACAAATTAAGCCACCTTAAGCTATATAAAAAATAATATCAAAAAAAAATAAAAAATTGTGATGGAATAATGGGAAATGCATACTATGAAGAGAAGGATTATTAAGTATAAATAAGTCATTTAGACAATATTCATGCATTCATGACTACATGAATATCCCCTTTTCATATTCCAAAGATATTTGAGTAAAACAAGTACACTATTATTGGGTTGATCAAGTCCAATAATAAAGTACTTGTGAAGTTATTTAAATAACAAACTTTTTATGTGAAGCAACATGTTGAGATGCACCTAAATCAATAACCCATTCAAAAAGGTTTAGAAACATTCAAACTACATGTAAAAGCATGTCTAGATTGATTACCATTGTTATGAAATTGTTGATTATTTTGATTCATAGGCTTTTTCTCATTTTTCTTTTTAAAACAAGTATTTTGCCAATGACCATCCTTATTACAATAAGTGCAATGTGGTCTCTTAGAAGAGTTAAACTCTCTAGGATCATTGCCATTATTATAATGAGATTTGAAATTATTATGTTGTTTAGAATGAAGTTTAAAATTTGCTTATGATTAGACAAAAAAGCATATTCACTAGACTTAAGCGTACCAAACTGAATTAACTTAGCCTCTTCTTGTCTTAATAAATCACGAAAAATATCATAAGTTAATTGAGTAGCTAAAGAAGGAATAGCTAATTGAGCATGAATATTAGTAATGAATTGCTAAAATTGTCTAGGAAGACACTTTTTAAGAATAAGATGAATTAATATAAGATTATCTAATTTAACTCCTAAACCATCCAATTGACTATTTAAAGCATCAAATTTCAATAAAAATTCATCCATAGATTTAAAATCAAAATACCTCAAATCTTCAAGTTGATCTTGAATTTGAATTTTTCTTGATTCATTTGTACTATCATAAATGGTTTTGAGTTTGTCCCATGCTTCATAGGCAGTTGTGCATGACCCAATGTGAACATAAAGTTCAGGTGACATGGAGATACCTATGAGGCCAAGGGATTCTTCATTTTTGAGATTCCATTTTTCGATTTCATCTTTGGATGCAGATGAACCTGGTTTAGATTTAGGATCTGTAGCTACATCTAAAAGATGTTTAAACCGAAAAATAAAGCATATATGAGTTTTCCAAGAATGATAGTTAGAAGAATTTAATTTAATTTCAGGAATTAAAGTTGACATGATTGCCAAAAATAAAAAATCACAACTTTATGAGAAAAATAATAAGTATTGTAAATATTTGCTTACAAAAAAAATACCACTTTTGATTAAAAACAATCTCCTTTTAGTTAGAGAAAAAATAAATATCTTATATTTGTAAAATAATCAATCTAAAAAGATATATAATTAAATAATATCAATATCAATTGGATTTAAAAAAAAATTTAATTGATTTAAATATAAAATTAAATTAAGAATATAAATTATGAAAAATTACTAAAGTTATATAATATTAATTTAAAACTAATAAATAAAACTACATTAAAGTTTTAAAGTTATAAACTAATAAATATGAAATGAAAGATTTAAAAGATTAAACTTTTTTTAAAATCTTAAAAATAGGAAGATTCTTTAAAAAGAGGAAAAACACATTTTTCAGAAAAAGAAACTTTTACCTCCTACGTGGGAGGGAAAGATTTTTCATTTAAAATGAAACCTTTTTTTTTAAACAAAAGAGATTTTACCTCTTTTCCCTCTGCTTTTTTGAAAGGAAATAGAAAAGAGGCAAGTAAGAGGTGAAGTGTGAGGAGAAGCAGCAGCTAGGGTTTTGAAAGACGAAGCAACAGGCCAGAGGGGATATTTTAGCAGCTTTTTCAAGGGTTGAGATTACAACAAAAAGCCATGGTTCAAGCAGCAGAGGGGCAAGGGCTACAACAGTTTTTTAGTTGAATTTATTATTTACTGTATGCATAAAAATTTGGGTTTTAGATATTTATTTATTATTTTTAAAAAAAACTTTTGTAAGAAGGTGTAAGTTTGAAAAAGGATTTATTTGATTTATTTGAAAAGATCTCTAAACTAGGGTTAGAGATTTTAAAAAATGATTTTTTTTTACAGAAATTTGAACATGCAAAGATACAAATATGCAAAATATAGAGATTTTGTTTTTTTTTGGAGATTTGCAAAAAGCAGATTAGCCTTTTTTTTTAAAAAAGAAAAAATTGGAACTAGAGTTAGATCCCTAAAAAAAAAATTATTTACAAAAATTGATTGTTTTTACAGAAATTTGAACATGCACATTATAACATACAGAAATAAAAGATTTTTTTTTTTTAAAATTGAACTATAATCCTTTATTTGAGGGTTTCTAAAAAACTGCAAAAAAAATCAACATGCATGCAAATTATAATGGATTTTTTTTACAGATCTAATATACAGATTTGCAAAAAAAAAAAGCAGATTAGCTTTTGTTTCCTAAAAATAATTTTTGAACTAGAGTTGGAGCCCCTAAAAAAATTTGATTTTTTGCAAAAATTTGAACATGCAAAAAAAAATGGATTTTTAAATTTTTATGCAAAAATAAATAAATAAAGCATGCAAAATATATTAAGACAAATTTGAAATTTGAAAAACTTAGAAATATTTAGATAAGAAATCCTGCACAAGGGTTAGAAAAATATATCAAACAAAAAAACAAGATTAGACTTTTGGCTCTTCTCTTTTTCTCTTTGAGTGCCTCCAATGGTGTGCTGAAAAATCTGGTCAACCTTCAACAATGTAGCTCACAAAATATTAGTAATACCAAGCTCTGATACCATGAAAGGAAATAGAAAAGAGCAATGGAAAGTACTAATGAATGAGCAATTGTTTGAAGGAAAGAGATTACCAAATAGATTGAAGTAGCCAAATCAAGCACCACCAAAGCAAGAGAGACACAAGAATTTGTTAAGGGGAAAAAGCAAGAAAAAACCCCAATATTATGAATGGAGGCAAAATGCCTAAAGAATAATACAAAGAGAGAGAGAGCTTCAGCCTTAGCTTGCTTGATTGAATCTTGAAGAATGAGAGGAGAGGCACCTCAATAAGTAGAGGTGAGAAGGAGGAGTTAGAATGTAACTCCCAACTCAATGAATGCCTCCATTCATCTATGTGTGTGCAAAGTGTCACCTCTTAAGGAGGTGGTTACAAATATTCCTTAATAAAAGAAAAAAAAATAAGCCATCCTCACACATGTGTGAGATGACAAAAAAAACAAAAGACTTGTAGGGATTCCTTTGGAATATTCCTACAAGTTAATAAATAATTACAATTAAAGAATAAGCTTTACTAAGTAAAGATTAATCTTCTAACAAGTGTCAATTTCAGTTGTGCAACACCAACCCTAGTTGGAATTGTCGAGGAGTTATTTCAGACTTCTCAATTGGGACTTCATTGGCAAAATTTTGTGGCTTTCAACCAAATTTTGAAGAAGAGAAAATCTATTTTAGAAGAAGTTGCAGATTTGTTTTTGAAGAAATTATCAGTTTATTGGCAGCCATTTGGAGGGATTGATTTCATCATTCCAGCTCTTATGTGCATCGAACTTCATAGTAGATTGCATAATCTATCTCTAGGCAACTTGGAGATCATTCACATTGCTGGTGGAAGGACGATTTTGTTCATCTCATGCCATATTTTGCACCTACAGATCTGAACAGGGGCGGCTATGTTTGAGGGGCGATTTTGTGTCAAGAACCCATAATAAATTGAAATAAAATCAGGGAAGCATAGTAGGAAGTTGAGAAGTCTAGGCGCAACAATTAGGAGATCATTGGCTTCATCAACAAGACAAATTGAATTTCTTTGTGAGGGCTGCCATCATAATCCAGGTTCCATCGATTGTATACATTTGCTCACATTAGTGGTTTGCATCATAGTTTAGAGGTTTGCATTGTAGGGAATGATCTCATATCTGTTGTAAGCAACTTATACAAGCATATCAGATTGTAATCATTGCATATCAGATTTCTAGTAGACTGCCATTGTAAGAGATATCAGATTTACATATAATATTTTGTATGCCAAGAGTCTTGGCAAATCCATCTAGACATGTGTATTTAGAGTTGCAAACAAATTAGTTGAGATAATATTGCAATCTATTTTCAGCTTGTATACATTCTTATGTCTTTGCAATATCACATTGGAGATATAAGGAGTTTGATTACAAAGTGTATGATGAAATGTCAATGGCTGGAGTAGTTCTTTGCATTCAAGTAATTGCATGACAACTATTTGTAAAAATGCCTTTCATGTTTAGTTACATTGTATTGATCCAAGTTTGCATGCCAAGTGTTTGTAGAAATGTCCCTTGGCTGTAGGTATGCATTTTACATCAGAATTTCATATATATGCATTTAAAAATACAAAAAGAGTTGCATCTTCATTTTAGATCTTTGAATACATATCTTAGAAGTTATTTCCAAGCATTTGAACAACATTTGCATTCATCAAATCAAAGGCAAAGCAATCTGAAATCAATTACTAGCAAGTTCAAGGTTGCAAGCAAAGTGTTTGTCAAATTGTCTGAGGTAGAAAATCAGAGTTTTTACATCAGATTTGGCAAAGCACTTTACAAAATAGAAGCACATCAAGCATTAAGTTGAAGGGACAACCTTTTGATTGAACTGAGATTGAATGAATTGCAGCCATTCTAGATCGATGTGATATTTTGCCAATTCTTCTTCTCCTGCTAGAACAGCCATTCCTCTTTCTTGTATGTACCCCCCAACATAAGGATGCAAGATCATATGTATAACCTAAGGGAGAAGCTTGTATAGAGAGGCATAATTGGCAAAATATTCCCATAACTGCAAATTTTATAAACAAAATTAGAAAATATACTAGGTTCTAGCAAGAGAAGACAACATGAGAATGCATTTCAAAATGGATAACTAATATATGAGAATGTTTTCCATTCATGAAAACAAATTTCACTTCAACCTCAACGAATATTAGAGAATTAAAGTCCTAATTTGCATTCGTACAATTTTCACATTTAAAAACAGAGTTCCAAAAAAATCTTTCAAGTCTATAAATGGCATCAAAATACAGGTCAAATAAACACACAACAAATTTGCTAAAAACTTATTCTACGTGAGATGGAGAAACACTTTCTTTAAATTGACTTGGCAAGGATGATGCAGCATTACAGTGGCTAATGAAGTTGTCTCTGAATTATAGAAATAGGATGCACATTAAAAATTATGTCCCATGGCATTTCCAAGACAGGGATGGCAAGGGCCGGCAGGATGCATTTCTGGTACAGTAGTGGATTGGAGATCTTTTTTGAGGATATGGCAAGGGCCTGTAATTTAAAAAATAGGGAAAATTTTCAAATGTAAGAAATCTCAATTATTCATAGGTAAAGCATTCATCATATACATCACAAAACCATATTACATAACATTAGAGCTGAATTGAGAATTCACAAGAGTCAACACACATATTAACAAAAATTTCATTGCTTTCATTGTCAATGTGCATAAATATTATATAACAATTATAACAAAACGCCCAAAGGCTACAAGTTATAATTACAAAATGACAAACATAGAAAATCTGCCACTGCACCTAATTTTCATGAGAGACAACACAGATATTAACAAAAATTTCATTGCTTTCATTGTCAATGTGCATATTTATTATATAACAATTATAACAAAATGCCCAAAGGCTACAAGTTATAATTACAAAATGACAAAACATAGAAAATCTGCCCCTGCACCTAATTTTCATCTGCTAACACTACATCAAAATCAGAATATTGAGTATGAATCACTCCCAATATGAGGGACTACCTCATCCAATCTGACAAAATTAAGAGATGTAGAAAAATCAGCTGACAGCAGTACAACCTGAGGATATACTTTGACACATTAAAACCTAGTTCCATAATGGTCTCGGTCCATTTTTCAGAGTTGACATATTGGCTGGTAGCCACAATTTAATACACAATTTGATGGTTAATTTACACAGAACGCTCACTGAACAGGCTACAAGCACATGCATGGTCCTGAAATTTGAAATTGTATTCTCAGATACATAGCCATCAAATGAGCCAGCTTGAAATCAGAGAAGCATAGTCAACTAAAGGTATTTGTGTAACAGTGTATCTAAGAAGGATCAAGTATTCAATTGAATCTTGGAAAAGACCTCACTTATATAGAGGCAGCACTTGCAGTGTAATG